>JBBJLR010158557.1:0-14674 GCA_037577145.1 Brachypetersius gabonensis
CGAAGATCCCTCTTTCTGTATTCTCCCATCTTGTGAAACATTATAGGAGAAGATTAGGTGCTGTTTTGTTGGCAAAATGGGGTTGTACAAAGTATTAACACCAGGGGTGCTAATAATTGTGGTACACATGATTTGATGTAAAAGAATTATTTCTTAATGTGGGATTTATTTCCCACTGAATAAATGCACTTGAATTCCTCTTTTTTTCATTGTGGTCCTATATTATTTAGAACAAAACTGAATTTATTAGAAGCTAAAGAACACTTCTTAACCAGGGGTGCCAATAATTATGGAGGGCCGTGTATTGTCATTGTTGGACGTCTCATGGTAATTGTAATGTTACAGGATAAGGGGAAAAAAAAACATTTGAAATTTTATTTAAATGTTTCACGGTGAATATTGTTTCATTCACCACCAGTACAACTCTTTTGTGATTGTTTAGCAATTTTAGCTACCACTTCTGTACAGGACCAATAGAACATAGAGGGAGTACGTTATCGTAAATGTGATTAGAACACAGATCACAATAGCTGTGACGTTATTTGTGGTAGTGCATTCCGTTGTGAGCTCTGTTGATTTTTTATGTCAAAAAACCCTGACTTTTCAGTCAAACATGTTTAATATTCACTAGCCAAAAATATTTCACCTGTTTTTTTTTCTTTCCAGATTCTACCAGATTTACCGACCTGCCAGCCTGTAAACCATTTAACAATACAGTTAATTGATTTGGATTGTGTTGGTTTCTGGTGAACTCCAGTCATTTAAACATTACAGCTGCTGGTGAAACTGTGCTTAGAGGCAACAACAGTTTTGAATTTTAACATAGAATTAATGTAGCCCTTTGCTTCAGAATTCGGTAAAACAGGCTGCTATGTGAAAATAACTGCAGTCTAAAGCAATTAATTACTTAGCAATTGGTGCATCTGTAGAATCACTACATGTTGGAACATTGCTGTGAGGATTTGATTTCATTCAGGCACAAGAGCATTAATGAGGTCAGGAGCTGATGTTAGATAATTAGTTCTGGATCACAAATGCTTCTCCTACCCATACCCCTCTAGCTGATGACTGTAAATTGGGCACGGCGGTCCAAGGATCATTTGTAGTTGCTTCTGTTGGCAATGCTTCTGTTTTTTGTGTGTACAAGTAAATGCCTGCACACCTTAACATTGCTATGTTCTTTCATTAAAATTACCTTCTGGATACTTTTGGGCACATTAGTTCATCAGTAATTCCTGTTATGCACTTATGAAAAAGCCATTTTTTTCACTTGGGAATGCATGGCTCTTGCTTTGTTCTGGCTGACTGAGCTACAGGGTTGTCTACTGAGTGTGGGTGTATATTAGCATGGTTATATGGAAGCTTCCTCTCTTCTGGCAGCAGCAAACGACAGCAGCTCATTGAGGCTAAATCCGTTTGCCAGTCTATCAAATGGGAGTGTGAAATGGAAGTGACCACTTGTGGTGACCAATGTGAATTAGCCCATGGGGAATGTTCCTCGCCCACCACCAACATCCACCCACTCAGCTGTCCTTTATCACTCGCTTTTCTGCTAAAGACAAGCACTATTTTTCTTCTTTTCTTGACATGTGTTGTTTTGATGAGCCAGCCACTAGCCCTGGAGGCTAGATCTCTTGCCTCCTTCAACCTCTTTACTACACTTCAGAGAGGGGGTGTGAGACAAAACATGAGGCAAGCATGTAATTTAGAACCTATAATATTCACCTGTTTGAGCTCTTTTAGAACATATGCCAAACTTGTGCTCTTTAGCTAATTACCACCTGGGCAGCCAGTGGCTATCATCAAAAAGGGTTAGTTGCACCTCACAGACACACTTGAACAAAGTGCCGTCCACACACGCTGCTCCCTGGGCTCTGTGATAATGTTAATGACTCACTGTGTTAGTTTCAGCACTGTGTTAGTGATAAAAAAGACACTCACATAAGAATGCTGTTCACAGACTTCAGCATCCGACACTATCATTCTTCAGCATCTGAGTGGCCAGCTGAGACTGTTGAGCCTGAACACCTCCCTCTGCAACTGGATCCTGGACTTTCTAAATGAGAGACCTATATAGATAGTTAGATTGAAAAAAGAAATGAGATAGTAAGAGTTTTAAAAAAGTGAAAAGTGAAAAGGGATTCAGTGGAATGTGAATACAACAATTTTGCACATTTGTTTTGTAGGTGGTTTACAATAACTGTGGTTTATGCAGTGATACCTCTGTATCATCTGCCAGCAAATGCAAGGTGAACAGTCTGCATGCCTTTTCCACCACACACTGTAGTGATTTGAGGCTGTGAGCAGAACAGTTCCCATTAAATACTGTGATGCAGCCCATTAGCAAGCTCCCAAAAAGAATTTTGTTATGAATTTATTGAATTCAGTGTCAGTGTCTTTTATTGAATTCAATGTCTGTGTGTAAGGCAGAGTAGAGGTCCTCAGTGATGTACACATCAAGGAAATTGAAGCTGCTGAACCTTGAACCACTCAACAACAGTGCAGATGATGTAGGTAGTCACTTACTATGTTGAGCAGTAAAAGCATTAGCTTGAGAGATTAGGTCAGGACTGTTTGCAGTGTTAGGCTATGGAACAATGCTGCTATTCAGCTATATTCATCGTTTCATGTCCATTTATGCCCAGTGTGGTGTGGTTTTCAGCAGTGACAACTTATATTAGTAGATGGAAGGATAACCTATCAACAATCTCCAGCAACTGCAGAGCCACGTTGAGCAACAGAGCAGGAAGGCCATCTAAAGAGCTACAGGGCTGCTGGTAGCCTAGTTGTTAGGGTGTTTGCCCTGCGATCAGGAAGGCGTGGGTTTGAATCCCAAGACTGGTAAGCACCTCTAAGGTACCCTTGAGCAAGGTACCGTCCCCGCACACAGCTTGCCGGCTGCTGTGTTCCTGACCAACCGCCGCTTTGGTGGAGGGGTTAAATGCAGAGAAAGAACTTTGCGCTGGGGTATGTTCAAGTATGACAGAATATTTATGTTCACACTTTTCATTTCGCATTTTCACATTTGAATGTGCCTCCTCAACTACAGCATAAAGGCATCATCATACAATGAGCTGCTAGCAAAAACTGTTTACATTTAAATAATTAACTGTGTATTTGTATGGCCAAGCTAACACAGACCTATAGACCCTCCCTACAGGGTCTGTTCCTCATCAGAACACACCTCATATGACCAAGCTTGACAATATTTGTGGGAGGAGGTTATTTTTAGTAGCTTTTTTTCTGTGACTGTGACTTTTATGACATGTATGATTTATTTAATACTGTTATGAATAAACACACACAAGAGCTCCTAAATGTGTTCTGTTAAGATACACTAACATGAAGTAAATTAGAAAATACCCACTCTGCACGTCCCCTCATTTAATTCACCAGTGTGCATCACCTGAATACTAATCATTCCTCTGGTCCTGCCCCTCTGTGTAAGACCCACACAGTATAAAGGGGAAAGTATAAAGGATATATATATATATATATAGAGAGAGAGAGAGAGAGCCATTGGAAAAAAAACAGAGCACAGATTTTTTTTTTCTGATTATTGCTTTTGTCATTTGTGTGGGGGTGTCTGCTTAATGTGCATGTAACTATTGTTTTATAAACTATTGACCAGACTTGAGAAAATTATAGAACATTATAAAAAAAAATATATAGGAAATGTTTATTGTTAAACTACAATTGCAACCATTAATATAGTGATGTTAAGGGCATGGTGTGTGCATGTGTTTCATCAACAGAAACTGAATCAGGAGTGAAGCTGCTGGAATACAGCACATAGAATAGCTGCTGTACAAACACTACTGCACTCACAACATGTATGGAGACATTTCTTATTTCTCACACTGCAATCGTTCATAATAGAATAGCAACCTGTACAGTGAACAGAAAAAAAGGAAAAAGTCTCAAATATAAATTGCAAATGTTAAGACTACACAACACTCTTACATTATATACACATACGCCTACCTAAACAAACTGAACTTTGCAAAGTCTCTAGTGTATTTGTCTGGTGACTAAGCCATTTTTGGCCTATTGGTATTTGGCCTTGTTTCCATGCCTATAGTTAATTACATTCCTGTTTTAACTGTGAAGATTTTTGTGGATTCTTACATTTGGATTGTGGTTTTCCTGAAGACACTATTTATTGCCAGGGCTTTTATTACAATGTTCCCTTTGCTTTACTCACCATCACACTGTTCCAAGCAGTGATTCAAAAAATCAAATTATTGATAAAGAGAGCAGCACTGGGGAAAGGGGTGGTGAAGGATCCTTAACAAGATAAATTTTATCCCAGCTTGAGGTAGTTTTTTAAAACCCCCCATAAGCAAGGAGAATGGAGAAAAGCTTCTCTAACTTTGCCAAGTGAAGAGTCTTGTGAAAATGCTTTGAAAATGTTCTTACGTTTAGAACCTTATCGGCAGCTTCATTTCCAGTGTGTTTTATGTTGTCAACCCCAAGTGTTCCCCAAATGTCGTGCTGAATTTGTGATTGTGTGGATGACATTTGTAGTGGATTGGGAGGGTTGTAGACAAGAAGATTGATGCTAATTACCAGCCACTGACATCCTCAAGACAGCTTTGGTGGATTTCTATCAAGGGCATCCAGATCAACTGGCTCCTAGGACTTGGGGGCAGCCCCTAGGCTGGACTGATTCCATATTGGGAGCTGCTCATCAGGTAGGGGTGCAAGGGGTGGTGAGGTCAGTTGTGCGATTATTTTTTATTCCAGTTCAAGGCAGTGTTTGTCCTCCATCCCCTGCTGAGAGCCAGATGAATGAATAGAAGCTCCTTTAACTCCTCAAGAAACAGACCTGTGGTGCTGAAAATGTTAATAATGTGCAAAGTAGGGCATTAACACAAAAGTCGACTAGAGAGAGAGAATGAGAGAATGGTTGAGAGACCTTTAAAATGTCTGACCGAGATATATGTGTAAGGATGCCGAAGATGGATAAAAAGACGAAAAAACAAGCACGGAGAAATAAACATGGAACAAAACACTGCACACTCATAAAATGAACATTGTTAAACTAGTTATATAGAAAAGGATAAATGAGACTGTTTGTATATGAAAACAATCAGCTCACGATGCTGCTGCCTGTTCAGCGATTCTCACCCATAAATGGCTTGGTAAGAGCTGCTGCCCCCATAGCATAGAGATCATCATACCAGTTTTTGAAAAAGAACATTGCGTGTCTGAGATGGTGTAGGCTGCCATGTTTTTTTTTTTAACACAAACCATTTTTGCCCAAGAAATCAATATTTGAGTATCTCCTACCTATAGTTTTATAGCATCCATGGAATCATACCTCGCAATATCTCACAGATATGCATTGTTACGTTTTTATTATTCTTTTTAGAGCCAAAAACATTACATTTTGAAACTTTGTGACAGGTTGATCAGTATTGGGCATTTATTAAATGGACGAGAAACCTCTGTAATGTATGGGTAGAGCTTGAAAATGGTCGAGTCACCATTAAAATATGTTTTGGAGAGGGAGTCTATGACATCATGGATACGGATGCTGGAAAGGGATAAAAAGCTTAAAATTCCAAATGTGAAATAACAAACACAGAACAAAACACACAACACATGCATGAACAGACTTCAAGACAATAAAGCTCAGATTATTTAGTGAGACATGTCTCACTTTGTGTTGTTTAATACAAAATAATCAGGTGTTTTCACCCACAAATGGCATGGTAAGAACCTATGTATTCCCAGCCCCCTGGTGGCACAATGCTAAAGCGCCATTCTCTGAATCTGATGATAGGGGTCTGAGTCTGCATTGCCCATTAAAGCAATGTTCGGGTGTCTCTTACCAGGTTTATCAGGGTGCGTATTGTATTTATACATACTAACTAGATTTAGTTTCTGTAATTTATTAGAAATTAATGAATTATTCAACTTTAAACATAAATATAATAAATTGTCTGTTTCTCACTCATGTCTCTCCTCACAGAGTACTGCATCTCCATGCATCAATCACTGCCTCTAATCTCATGCTGACTAGTGGGAAAACAACTTTGGCATGAATTGTTAAGCATCATTCCAACACACAGTCTTGTTCACAACCACAAACCTATTTGGAACAACTCTCACAAGACAGCCCCCATTACACACTCAGACTGGGTGGGAAGTTATGAGCTGCTGTTAAAGAATCTGCAGCGCAACACTGTCACTGATAACTATGAACAAAACATATTAATTTCATAAGATATCTCATGGCATTATAAAGCAATGTTAAACAGCAGCTCTGAAACACTGTCTTTTTTTGTGCAAAGCCAAGAATATCTGAACATAGGCTTAAAGTAGCAAGCTAACATTAACTGTGAGGGTCACATCTCAGGTCAAAAAACTTGGCTAGAACTATATTTCTCAGACCAAGTCCTGGAAGCACCCTGATCTGCACATTTTGTGTTTTCTGCCATCACACATCCTCTTCAACTCAGCGAGGGGCTACAAATGAGCTGACTGAAGCAAATGTGCAGGGCAGGATGCCTCGAGGACCTGGACAGAAACACTGAGAAAGAACATTCAGTAAGTTAGTAAAATATTTACACTACACTATTAAAACATCAAAACATAACAGGATGTCATGTCAGCTTTAATCCAATATACATGTTACTTACATGAAAACAGCTCAGTAGAGCTCAAACAAACAGTCTTTCTCTCTGGCTAGGCTCTGGTACAGGTAGGGGCATCACCGCAGGACACTTGGGAGTGGCTCCTTTGCTAAATCAAACAATAGAAGTGGATTTAATTCCTTTGCTGGAGTCATGAGGAAACATGAAGCTCTGCGGTGTGCAGCAGCCATATCGAGTCCAGAGCCTGACAGTGATACTGGTTCACTCTTTTCACTGGGGAGACAATGCAGCACAGTAACGCTCTGTCCAGCAGAGTGACAGAGAAGAGAGAAATGAGGGCGAACGCACAAGGGAGTGCTGGGCTTAAATACAGAGAGGACACGAGGAGGGAAAACACAGAAACCACAATCAGCACCTAACTAGACGCTAAACTCAAACTAATTATAACACGAGGGGAAACACCTGAAATAAAGAGCGGGAGCCTAGCAACCCAATCCGGAGGGAGCGCAGAGGCTCACTCTGCTACAGGAGGGTTGCTAGTAACACACAGAATAATTTTAAAACTCAGAAAGTTGGCAACCTACAGGTTTGCTATCTTGTGCTGGGTCAATTTTAATGTTTAGCTCACTGAGAGGCGACATGCACCATCTAGCATTTTTTTTAAGTCATCACAAAAATTGATGGATGTAACATTAGTATTAGTGTTCTACTGTCCAGTGATGTGTTAGCAACAGTCTGAATGGGAGGGTAGATGAAATTAGACACAACTAAATTTTGAAAAAAAAAAAAATACATGAAAAAATTAAAAATGTCTTTAAAAAATGAGTTAGTGGTGACGTGGTACTTTTGCAAGCCACTTTCTATACTCTGTTAATATAGCCTTGTCAAAGGTTTAATAATCAGTATCTTTTCCATGGAATCTCAGACAGTTTTGATTCCTTTCATATCTCAGTCCATTTAGTAAAATATCTGCCTCTGCTGCATTCGAATGTGAATTACAAAAGATATCCAACCTTTCATCAGCCGTAATTCACATAACTAGTATACTGAATCCTTATGGCGAAACATAAAGGATCCAATTTCCTTGGTAATAGTACCACTCTGACTCTGATGTCAGCCACCATTTATCTCTTCTCCTATTCAGATCATTCCACCATTTCTACCTCCCATCTCTGTAATGGAATGGAGCGTGTGCTCTTGGTCTCTCTCAGGGGAGTGTTTAGCACAAACAGATCCGGTGGAAGCAGAGAGAAGAGCACAGGGGGCTTTTTTAATCTCTTCCCTCACAATGACTCTCTCAAACATTATCATGTCACTCCACATTTAAACTACCAGCATTATTTTGCTCAGACTAATGCCTTCCAAACTGCAGATGTCTGACCTTGGCCACATCCAACCTCACCACAGCTATGTGCAAAGTTGCAGGTGAGCTTAGACATGGGGACAAAGATGCAGACCAATGCTGCCTGTTAACATCTGTAGATCAATCATTTCTTCCATTCATCACCTTGATAGTATTTGAAAAGGGCATTAAAGGGCACATATTGTGAAAAGAGCAGCTATTGTGAGAGGCCATATTTATTTTATTTATTAGTTTTCATAATGGACATGTGACTCCCTGTTTTCCAAAGGCATCCTTTCTGATGCCTGATGTTAAGGGCAAAAGAGATTTGTTTATTTATTGTCTGTTTGTTTATGCTGTTTTGACTGAACTGAAGCCTTCAGTGTACAAATAAAGCTTATGCTGTTAGGATGAATGCATACTGAGCATGCTATTTTCAGCAATCATAATACAGATCAATGCTTCAGGTCTACTTCTGGGGTACCACTGCCCTAGAACACCAAGTTCAGTTTAGAGAAGGCTTGTTAACTGAAGAGTTGAACCATTTTCACACTTGGCTTGAATATTTTCAATAAGGATCATTCGAGCCAAAAAAATTCCTCCTAATTTACAAACTAATTGTGCAGTTCAGCATCACAACACTCAAACATGAAGTTATGAACTGCAATAATTGGTGGGTGTAATAAATCAATAAAAAAACACCCTTAAACAACATGCATTGCTCACTTGGCAAGATCTTTACTCATGCTGGCAGTCTTCTATGCCAGAGGTGTCATTTGTAAACTTTTGTAATGCTTTTTTTTGGCACACAAATGTCTGCTAATTGAGATATCATGTATTTACATAAATGAATATGGTACACAATGATCATACATTGCTGTGAAACATCAAATAACTCAAAGCAGG
Organism: Brachypetersius gabonensis; assembly: GCA_037577145.1. NCBI lineage: Eukaryota > Metazoa > Chordata > Actinopteri > Characiformes > Alestidae > Brachypetersius > Brachypetersius gabonensis. The sequence continues at coordinate 8,851 of JBBJLR010158557.1, forward strand.
TAGAGAATGACATAAGAAAATCACTATTTGTCTTAGTTTAGTAGGGTGCTACTGTCACTTTAACACCAAAATCTTTCCAATCTTAAACTGAGTCCATTACAGCTGTGTCCTCCCAACAAAGTCTGCCCCCAAAAGCTCTTCCCAATATGTTGTCACAATATTTCTTCAAAAAAAGCTCATAAATAATAATGCATTTCCTCAACAAAGGAGAAAGACAATAGAAAAAAAGAGAGAAAATGGGACACCGAACAATGTTGTGAGACTTTGTAGATCCCCACAATGATCACCATCAGATAAACACTTAAAGCTGTCATCTTTGACAATAAGTAGAAAACCAAGTTTTGCTTCAGATCCACTGTGAGACAATTCAACACCGTGTACAGGATGTGCAGTTGTTAAGGTTAAGTTTTTCTCCCTTTTCTTGCTTTGCACGCTCTGTTACCCACGTGCTCCTTTAGGACCACCCTATTATACGGTTGGCTCACAGAGTGAATGTGGATTGGCCGCTGGTCTCTATCGCATCCCAGTGGTGAATCACAGCCAGAACTCCCCTCTTCCTGACCTTAAGAGGACGCCAGAAGTTTTGGGATAAAGTGAGGAAAAATCGGCGGCAGTGTGTTAGTGGTGTTAACTCTAGGTTAATCAAGAGATTGTACCCCTGCTATTTATGTATTTTGCTTTGTTTGATCAGGTTGTGTCCCTGGGTAATGTTTGTTTCCTTACCGAAACATTGTGTGACCAAGTTGGACTTTCTATAAAGAAGGCCTTGGCTCTAAAGTGCTCGACAACGCCACCTGGTGACTTTTACACCAAGATATACTGGGTTTAGAGGTAGCTACAACACCTAGATTGAGACAAGAGGGTTCTCCCACACAGATAAGCTTGTAAGGATGACAGTGGCTGGTATTTTAATATAAGAAACTATTTTCTTGTTCAGTTAAAAAACAGTTATAGTTTATCACACAAACCAAAAGACACTGTTCCATCACGCATCAAGTCATATGACCAAGGGAGGGAAGTAATGGCTGCCACCAGAAAGATCATTGTTATAAGAATAGCAAAACGTCCAGAGCAAATCAGCTGTTAAGGAATCCTGATACCTACTCACACCTACAAAACACACACGCACCCACAAAGGCACAAATACTGCAAATTCACAGCAAATAGGTGAGAGGTTTGTTACTACTACAAACCCAGTTCAAAACTACAAAGCTGAGTTACAGAAAGTTCATAAAAAGGCAGCACAGACAAAAGGAATAAAACCAAAAAGACAAAATGAGCAAAGCAAAAATATAAACACAAGGAAAGAAAAAGGCGAAGCAAAAGACATAAAATGGAAAAGGACAAAGCAGCAGCAGCAACTCTGTGCCCTTCTGACTCAATAGGACACAGCAATGGAGCCCCCCGGCACCAGACACCGGAAACCTACATAAAAACATGGTTACAAACAAGCATAACCAAACTACAGCACATCATACATGAGGTTGTAACTAACTCTCCATACTCTTACCAAAGGCTTTACATGACTCTCAGATAGTGTAAAGCCCTAGTACACACTTCCAGGCCAGACCTTCAACGACCAACCAGCATGCCACCCGGAAGCATCTGCTGAAACCATAGGACAAGCTACTTCACTGAGATCAAGTATCCAGCGGTTGCAGGAGCCCACACAGCCAAGGGTCTCACCTGGCCTACCTGCTGAGCCTGTTTTATACCGAGAGCTAAAGCATGGTAGCCACTTACAAGCTAACTGAAGGCTTGTCCAAGAAGGAGGAAGCTATGGTGGATGCGAAAGGACATATTGCCAGAGACACCAAACCCAACAGCACCTCCACTGGTTACAAATGCACAGCATCATAGGTAACCCTTTGGTAAGGTTACTAGATAAGAGGTGGACACCACCCTGTGGAAGTTTTGTTTTGTAGATAGAGCAGTGTAGGTTTAGGTTTTATTTTAGAAACTCAGAGAAGGCTTAGGGACGTTTGTTTAATTCTGTTCTTTGCTTTGGTGTCATCTTAGGCCCAACCCTGTCCTTGTATACTATCTGTGTATATTGTCCTTGTGTATCTTGTCACCTTGGTCTTTTTGTATATACACTTAAACGTTGTTTGTAGGTACCAAAACACAGTTATTTATACCAAATTGTCGTCTCTGAGTCTTTTTCCTGTGTCCGATTGTGCATGTCCCCAAATTCCTTATTACATCCCTGGGGCCGTAACAGTTACTGAGAACAGAAAACAGACAAGCATTTGCACCAGAGCCCTGAAACTGAACTTCTGAGATGGGGAGGAAAGTTTATGGACTGATGATTGTAAATTTAGAAGTGAGATTTAATTGGATAGTGAGAATCAGAAAAGGCAGCCGAAAACTTCTACAAGTGTTCTATCCCGATGCAGGCCAATCAAGTTCTTCCACCCCAATCTCACTTATCCATGTCTTTATGGACCTTAATGATCTTGTTGGAACAGGAATGGGGCGTGCCCCAACTTCACACCTGGCTCAATGCAGTCAGACAAGTACCGTTTTCCTGGCAACCGGCAAACACAGATTAGTTCATCAGATTGCCAGATGGAGAAGCATGGTTCACCACTCCAGAAAACGTGCCTCCACTGCTCTAGAGTCCAGTGGTGGCATGATTAACACCACTGCATCCGACGCTTTGCATTGCATTTGGTGGTGTGGCTTGGCTGCAGCTGCTCAGCCATGGAAACTCATTCCATGAAGCTCACTACGCTATTTCTGAGCTAATCTAAAGGCCTCATGAAGAGATCTGTGCACTCAGCATCCGCTGACCACGCTCCATCAGTTTATGTGGTACCACTTCCTGAGTTGATGTCATTCCCAATCGCTTCCACTTTGTTATAATACAATTGTCAGTTGACTGTGGAATATTTAGTAGGGAGGAAATTTCATGATTGGACTTGCACAGGTGGCCTCCTATCACAGTCCCAAGCTGGAATTCACTCCTGAGAGCGAGCCATTCTTTCACAAATGTTTGCTTTCTTTCACACTGATGTCACTAAACACTGTTTCCAGTTATTATTCACAACATTAAGATTGCAAAAAAAATGCATTTTGAATGCTTTTAAATTTGTAAATTTAAAAAGCAAGCTTTATTTGGATTGACAGAAGCATGTAACACAAAGGAAAATGAACTACTTTGGCTTACTCCATTTTGGGGGCAACAATGGATGCTTGATAAATTCCTGTGGAATAATTAGTAGCGAGGGGTTGATATTAAGATCTTTGTGGGCATGTTGTACATAGCAGTGAAAAATAACAAAATGATCAAACAATTGTATGCCTGGTACTTGTAGGGCACGAGGTGAAAGAGGTGGTGGGGTAGTTTTTGGCTCCCAGCAGTATTTCTAGGGCTCATTTGTAATTTTTATTTCAAAACATAAAGAAGAAATATGACACATTTTGGACACCTAGCATTGGGAGCTGATAGCTTTCAGACAGGATGTATGCCACACCATGTTTACTTGGTTTTCTGGATAGCACTCATTCCTGAAAACAGCTTTTACATGCAACCAGAGTTATCAAATTCAGGCAGGCGTACTCCTGGACCAGAAGATATAAATAAATCTTGTATGAAGGATTGCACAAAGAAAGTTCACACTGTTCATTATAATATAGATTGAGGTGTAAGACTTGTGACTGTATGTAAGTTTTAGAGGGTTTAAGTTTTGTTTTAGCCTGATGGCCCATTTAGAAAACTTGGACTCATCTGCAGTGGGGGGTTTCCCCGAAGCACCGCCCCTTAGACGAGCCTCGGACTTCTGGAGATAAATCAGAATAGACAGTTGTGGCTCTTAGGATAATCTGTGCTTTCCTCTCACTTTCAAAGCTGAACCTCCAGCACTGCAGGTGTGCACACTTGAGTCAGTCTTTCTAGCCATGTTTCTGGCACATGTTTACATTTACAGTCTTAAGCAGATGCTTTTATCTAAATCGACTTCCCCTAACTACAGGGGACGGTCTTACTGGAGCAACTTCGAGTTAAGGGTCTTTCTCAGGAACCCAGTGGTGGTGCTGAAGGTAGGATTCGAACCCATGACCTATTGGTCCAGAGGAAAGGATCATACCCACATACCCACATACCCACTGAAGAATACACCTCCAAGTTCATCTTAATTTCCTTGTGATGTTTATCTTGCTCTTTTGTTCAAGCTTTGTCCTGTCAGGATTGCAAAAATTGTACCTTAACCCAAGCTGATTCATGAGTGAAATGAATAGCTTTTGCCATTAGGTTTGAAAGTAGTCAGTATGAAAGCATGGGCATGCTATCAGAATCCCTTCAAGGCTAATGCTGAGCTGCGTTCATGTTCAGCTGCAATGCTAACTGCTGCACTTGAAGCAGATGCTGCCCCTGTCTTTTGAAGCAATCAATCTCAATGATTTCAGCGAGCGTCTTTTCTTTTGCCTCTCTTTTTTTCTGGAAAATAGCTTACAAATATGGATCCGCTACATTCATGGAACTTCCCTAGTGTGGGACCCATGCTCGCCGCACTCACTGGAAAACATTGTAAATCCACTTTTCGGGCTTGGCGGCACAAATATGTTACTGATTACGATAATGAAAACAAATGCAGCCGCGTGCCCTGCACCAGCTGTAGAGGCTTTTGGGCCACGTTGGTTTTTGATTAGTTGCAGGCTGGCGTTTAACAGCGAGCGGCAGCATAACTCAGCCTTTAATTCCTCCCATATTCCCTCAGCCTCATTAATCATGCTTTTGTCATCGAGCTGCATTCACACAGGAACCTTTCTAGCATTGAGTCTGCATGTGATGTGATCATTTTTGGCCAGGAATACACAGAGAGGTACGTTTAGCATTTGTAAACAGATGGCTAAAAAAATACTTTCCAGATGTTATTTGATGGAACACTGTGTAAGTCTTAACTAAGGTCTATCACTGTCAGTTGTTCTTGTTTATGTGTGTTAAAATGGTGACATGTAGGGTTAATCTATGTGTGGTTTGCCATGCCCTGTGCATTTTGTCAAATTCTAACAAATGCACAGATTCCTCTGTTTGTCTGGTATCTAATCTATCTAAAAATGTACTGGTGAACCTCAGTGCTGGCCATGTATTTCAAAAAAGGTTACATGTTCAATATGCCCCATTTTAGTGTTAAAACTGCTGTACATTAACATTTTTGGTGATTCTGGATTAAACACAGACATCTGAAGCAGGTAAAATATATTCCCTATGTTTTACATAAAGTAAGAAACTTATGTATAGAACACATATTTTACTTTGGAGGTGGCAATGTCACAGAAACTAATCCAGTAAAGAGCTCAACCACTGAGGTGCCGCCGTTTCTGTTTCTGTTACTCAAAACTGCATAAAATCTGATTAGGACAAATCACATATTCATAATCATGAACACGTCTAGAAGCCCTAGACTGAGTCAAAGACAAAGTCAACTTTATTGTCAATTCTGCCATATGTACCGAACATTACGTTGAAACGTGAAATTACATTACTCTCAAACCCCAGGTGCATACACGTAACATTAAATACAGAAAGTGCAGTTTTAAAAATACAAATAAATACAATTAAAATATAATATATAAAATATAAAAAATTGTGCAAAATGAGCAAGACTGTAGTAAAGTGACATAGTTCTAGCAGACAAGAGTCTTTAGTGGTAGACTGAGGGCAGTAATTTGGTATTAAGAGGTAGTTAGCAGAGCACCAATCCTACACAAAGTGACTGGTGCCGGTCGCTGTGTGTCTGTGTGTTTGTGTGCGTGTGTGTGTGTGCGTGTGTGTGTGTGTGTGTGTGTGTGTGTGTGTGTGTGTGTGTGTGTGTGTGTGTGT
>JBBJLR010158567.1:0-14670 GCA_037577145.1 Brachypetersius gabonensis
TATATATATATATGATGTGATACTGTGAAGTAAATCAGCATTAGCTATGGAGAAGCACACAGTGAGTGTTTTACTATTTGGGTTACTCTTCACATCTAAATATAACAATGACAGTTTGCTAACGGCCTGGAAAATTGAAATGGCTACTCAGACCCTTCTTATCATTTTTGCAAATCTACCAATCAACCTCAATAACAAGAATGCATGGAGAACCAGTCCATTTAAATGTCATGTGCATTACAGTCTCAACATCATTCATGTAGTAAAAGTGCTCGACTTCAGTGCTTTCCGTGAATAATTATTCGTTCGGTTAAAAAAATCTGTGAATGACTGAACTGCAAAGTAGTGGGAGTTTATTCTATTTGTTTGCTGGTGGGTTAAATGAAAAGTATTTATAGCTGACCCAACCTAGTATGCTTTATTTGCTTTAATATTCTTTTCTTTAATATTCTTTAATATTCTAATGTTTAACTTTAAGAACGTTCAATTTTTTTTGTTTTTTTCAAGCCACAAAATTTGCAGCCTGATCAACACATTTCATCAGCAAAATATATATAAAAAAACATGTTGTTACAAAATTATACAAAAAGTAAAACAAAGTATTTTGAGATTGCAACAACCTACACCACTTTACAAATGGCCATTGAAGCTAAAAGAGCAGAGATGCCTGAAATCATGCCTGTAGAATCACATTCCATTTCCAAACATCAAATCGAATGCTGAGTTTACAATTTCCAAGAAGAGTTCGGCATGGCGGTATCTCAAGTTTGATTAATTATCTCAAGTAAGTATGGCGATCTGACACCCTGGTGCTAAAACAGGGAGCTCCGAACCTCTGGCGCCTCCGAGCCTCTAAGCTCTTTGCTGGTTCTGGCAAATGGATAAGGAGGGGAACACTGATTGCTCTTGGTGCTATTAATTATAATCTTGATGGTGATGATAAACTGTGCCTATTAATGCACACTAATATAGCACCTCCTGGATATGCAGTAATACTTTTATAGTTTTAATAGAAATTTATTAGAAAGGGATTTTAAGTGTTTGTTCAGAAACGGTAACAAATAAAATGCTATTCTGCTTTTTTTTTGACAACTGCTGATTTCAAGATGCTCAACCCAACGTTTTGAAATTATATTTTAGAAACCTCAGTGCTCTTGTTCGTTTAAACAGCATTGGTTAAAATGATATTAATGACCCCTTTAAAAAATTTTCAAAAGCCCAGCCTTTCCCTTCCCTATTCACTCCCTCTCTCTGTACTCGTGATCAGAGCGAGGCTAGTCAAGCTTGCATGTTTTCTTTACAAACATGTGAGGGTTTGCTTTTGAAGACTACAGTGTCAGGTCTAAGATTTCATTGTGTCTCATTTTTGCTTTATCTTTCCCTCCTTTGAAACAACATGTAATTCTGCTGTACCTCTATGAAGCTGTCTATAGGAATCTTGCTGATGAAATACTGATATTGAAGGATACTTTTTTTAAATGAATGTAATTATTTTTGGACCAATGTCATCATTTCTCAAGGAAATTTCTCAGTGTCCATTAGCTGTCGGTACTTTTAGCTGGCATCCCCCTGCTGGCAAAACACTTACTAAATTTGTTGCAAGTTTAAATTAGCATTGGGTGTTACCTGCCAATCAGTAACATACATGGTAGAGAGGTGAATATGCCCATGTGCAGCAGTCTATCTGGCAAGGGAAGCAGAAATGCTGGGTATATAGATATGTGGAATTAACTGATAATCTGCACCAGTTTCTGCTGTGGACATTTGTGACCTTCTCAGAAGAATCATGAGAGAAATTCCATTTAGTAAAACGGCTAGCATCAGAACGACTAGATGAACATAAAACAAGCTACAAAAAAAGATGTATGCTCAAACATGAGAGGGGTACAGATGGATGGGGAAAAGGCTATTGCCCGAATTAGCATTCTTGCTGCATCGGCTGTGTGAGAACCACTTGTTTTTCCAACCTCGCCCTTAAGAAACACCAGACTGTAGCACTGGACTCTTTTGTGCAGGCTTGCTCAGGAACTGCAAGGCTACAGGGTGCCTCATTTATCCCTTGCAACTTCCCTTACTTGGTCCCGAGGATGTACAGGAAGAAAAGCCAACTGTGTGTTGGGGGATGGGGGAGATGACACAGCTGCTCAAATCAACTCTGACGTACCTTGCTCAAGTCCCGTCTCCAGTCTTCATCTGTCTTAGTGATGGATAGTGAGCGCTGAGGACACATCAAGAATAAGGAGGCCTCGGCAAGACAACATGAGCTTTGAGAGGGTGCATGAGACGAATTCAGAAATAACATGATCTTGAAAGGACATCTGAATAGTGGGAAGTTGAAGCTAATCAGAAATCAAAATTTGGGGACTTTTCCACATCTGGTTCTCCGTTTGTCGTTATTCAGATTCACTTGGCTGCCTCCCAAGCTGTGGCTAAGCTGGTGGCCATTTTGTGTCACTGCACTCAGAGGCTGCCTGTATGAAAATGGTAGCTGGCGGGAGGGACTCAAGTCCAAAAAGCCTAAGAGTCCAAAAAGCTACCATTTTGTGTCTGCAGATACTACATGCATGCTTTTTCCCCCATTTTACAACATGGATCCTGTGCTCCACAGCCAGTGATGTTTCACTTCCTGTTCTCTTTGACTGTACAGGTATCAACAGGAGACAACAGCAGGACAGTCAGTTTGCTGACGGGCAGCGTCAGGGGTCTCAGTGTGCATTACTTTTTTGTCCTCCGGCTACGTTTTACTATGCTTTATATTCTTTATTATGCTATTTGTGATTGTCTGGCATGTATGGATGAAGCATATAAGACCAGTAGTACATTTAAATCAAGGATTTGCTTGAAGACAAATTCCTGCGTATAGAAAAGTGACCATACTGCAAGAACAAGGAAAAATATAGTTCTAAGCAGAAGATTGACCCCCTTGGTTGTGAATGCTACTTGGGAAAAGAAAAGTAAAGCGAACCCTTATACTCCTGCATGATCACACCACAACACAGTGTGAACAGTGTGAAATTATTTCTCTGCATTTAACCCATTCACCAAGTGAAGCACCAACGAGGGGCGCTTGAGGAGCAGCGTGTGGGGGTGGTACATTTCTCAATGGTACCTCGGTAGTACCGCCAGCAGTCCTGGGATTCGAACCCACAACCTTCTGATTGCAGGGGCCACTGCCTAACCACTAGACCACCAGTTGCCCAACTTATATATTTATACATGTATTTCTATAGTTTTGCCTTAACTTAAGGTCAGTCTGTCTAAGGCTGCTTGTGAGGGCTGTAGTCGTCGACTGCACTCTAGCAGCACAAGACGTTGAGCACCCAACAAAAAAAATAACTTTTTTCACCTCAGACATCATGTACTTGTGTATTTTTAGTATGCTATTTTTGTAACTTTGCTCACGCTCCCTCTGGTGTTGCTAAGCGATGTATAGTCTCCCTACAAAATCTCAAGAATGGCACAGTCCATCTCTACCGCAACAGACTATCTGTGGTAGGAAAAAAGGACTTTTGGCATGTCCCTGGTGTCAAATTTCTCACTGCCCTTCCCGTACCTTTTTCCCTTTGTTTTTTGACAGTCCTCTGACTGAATCTTGCTCTTTGTTTTCATTGTGATGGCCTACTTTCGATGTCAGTTGTTTAATAGGTTAAAGCAGCACCTTTTGTGCACGTGCTGGCTTTACTGCAAGCCTCAAAGCAAGGACTACACAATTTATGATCGTAGGAAGGAACAACATACCATCCAAAAATGAATCCGAAGATAATTGTAGTTTAACGAGTGGTTATACTTCTAAGTAGGGGGCAGGTAACCTTTTATTCACTAGTCACAAAACACGTATGCGAAATACAAAAAACAAAACTCTACAAAGACTAGAATTGAACAAGCAAAGATCTGTGATATAGTTCTTAGTAAATGTATTAAAGGAAATTAAAATGACAGGAATATGTAAATGTGTCCTAAGAATTAAACAAGTTTACCGTAGTAAAATACAGGTTTTTCTGTTTTTCCCATTGACCTTGAGAGAACTGCAGAATATTTACCATCTTGTCTGGACTGATCACAATGGATGAAGTGATTGCTCACACAGCATGATTAATGAGTCGGGTGAAATTTGAATCTTGTGATTTATGCTTTGCGAGCGTTATCCAGTTATCTCTCGCTATCTAGTTTATTACCCAGTACTGGCATGTATAGACATGCTTGAGCTGTGTGGCAGGAGTCCTCTAGAATAGATCGAGCATGTACCAGCTTCAGTCATATTTCAACAAGATGAATTTCTATGTGGTCGTGTAGGAATTATGCAACAGTGCACATGCTTTTGAAGATCACATTTGTAAAATGTCTACAGTTGAACTGTTCAAACATTTGTTTTCATAGCCAAAAGTCTCAAATGACTGATCTTCTTTAGAAAAGATAGGTAAAAGCCAAAGCAAACAAGTCCAGCTGTTGACTGACCTGGAACAGAGGGCCCGCCGAGACGTTAGTGTGAGAGGAACTCATCTGATCCAGTCGTCAAGTGTGTGGGCGAGGCCTAAATGAGGATTTCGTGCTAGCCGTACTCCCATCATTTCTCATCCGGTTCATCAATAAGACCTCATTTTGCTTCATTAGGATCCAAGTTCAATTTGCAACATGGCTAGCTTTTAAGGCTGACTCTGTCTCATTAACATCAGCTAGAAAAACAAAATAGACATTTTAACTTCGTTAGCTTTGGTGCCTGATTTTACAAAGCAAGATTTATCTGGCCTTCACATCTTTCACTGAGATGTAACAACTTCCCCTAAACATCACCTGAATTTTGTGCACAAGCAGGCTGGAAAAATATTCACCAATAAAAAAAAAACCCTTGCTAATTCTTGCCTCCTAATTCCATTTCATTAGAGGTGTTTAATTCAACCCCACCCTGAAGGTCACTGAAGTTCTCTGTGCCGAACAGGAAAGGTCTTTACCACAAAGTGGCGGATCATCGTATGAACCGTATGCTGTAGCATTAACATAATTGGAATGAAGGTACCAAGCCGAAACCCTGTAAACGGACCCTGGCCATCGTCCCTCCGTCACCAAACTGCTGGCACTGCATATTCCAGTAGGCATCCGCCAAATCTAGATCGCTCCACCAGACCGCCGCAAAGTGAAGCGTGACTAATCACTCCAGCCAAGACTTGGCATTAAGCATTGTGACTTGTGTGTAGCTGTTCGACCATAAAAACGCATATAATGAAGTCCCCAATGCTTCTGGGTTCAGCTCTGTAGTGACTGATGCAACAGAGAAAATATCATTTTTACACACCACATTATTCAGTACCTGGCAGGCCCTGGTCTACCGCTTCACAGCTGAGGTCCTGTTGCTTCTAGCAGCTTCCATTTCAACATGATGGGACTTACAACTGCCCAGGGCGGATCTTGCAGGGCTTAAATGACTAAATCGTAGCAAAGACATTTAAAGTTAGTAAGCTCTTTGGCACAGACCTGGTATTTGTCTTTGGGATGTTTGGTTTTATGCACCTATTACCAGTTGGTGAATGCACCTGTTACCAATTTGCTGAAACACTTGTACTCAATAATTAGGGTAAACTTTAATTGATATTAACCCTTTGCACCAAATTGATCCACAAAAGACTGGAGTGACTTGGGGTTTTAGACAAGACAAACGAGAACACCTGATTCCACTCGTTTAATCAGCTGGTCTCAGGCCTCAAGTGATTGATTAGTTGTACCAGGTGTGCCACTGCTAGGTTAGAATGAAAACCTCTTAAAATGTTTGCGCTTGCTTGTTTGTACTTCTCCTTTCCATTCTTCATGAGCCATTCATTGAAATGTTCTTGAAGTGTTTCTCTTATGCCATAGCCCTGAAAAACTCTCTTTAGTATATAATGCTTCAAACCAGTTGTTCTTAACCCTTGCTCTGGAATACCCCTACCCTGCACATTTCAGCACTTTCCTGCTTCTGCATGCCCACTTCAGCTCAGGAAGAGCTTGCCAATTAACCGATTAGTTGGATCAGGTGTGTTGAAGCCTGGAAACCACCAAAATATGCAAGGCAAGGGTACTCACAGACCAAGTTGGGAACAACTGCTTTAAAGAAATGCAGGCTATGAATCAAAAGATTCATTTCTGAACATTTGCACAAGCTCATAATGAGTTTTTGATTGAAAGATTTTCGGTCCTCTTTTGAAACAAACGTGGATTTGTCTCGCTCCCCCTTGTGTTAAGTCAGAGTTGTGCATGCTGTCCTCCCTCTGCTTCATGAAAGTGGTACATTCTGTCTCTGGCAGGAGTTTTTCCATCCTGTTTGCTCAGTGCTGTTTGCTGCAGTGGGGGTGGGGATCCTCTTTCACAACCTATTGTTCATTTTCCCTTTTTGTGGCACGTGAGCAGATTTTGTTGTTCAGGTGTTCATGCCCTTTCCCCAACCTCTTACATTTAAAAATACCTTTTAGAGTTTACAGTTTGTGACTGTTAGTTTTTTAGGATTCAGGCGGCTGAAGCTGTTGCCATGTGAGAGGGAGAGAGAGTCTATAACACTGTATAACCACACAACCACACAACAAGTGTTGGGATTGCGACTGTACGAGTGCTTCAACACTGTCCTCTAGTGTTGCTGGCAAGGCAACAAAGAATGTGACCTACCCCTCAGCGTACATGGTAGAGTCCTAGCTGAACTTCCCTCCCCCTGTTGTTCTCTTTCTCTCTCTCTCTCTCTTGCTCTCTCTCTCGCTCATCCTCTCGCCTATATAATGAGCGCACTACGTAAGCTAGGAATGCTCTCGCACTTTCTCTTGTGAACATTCATGGCCTACGTCTGAAGCTCGCACAGGTTTACAGTTTTGACTTCTTTTACAACAAATCTTTCATTATTAAGAATCTTTCTTTTAGCTTTTTTAGGTTGGTGAAGTAGAACATACATTATGTGGGTAAATGTGTGTTTGTGTGTATATATATATATATATTAATGTTTTTAGAAAGCTTAATGGAATCATTTTAATTTTTAACGGTCAGTTCATGTTAGAGAATTATTGTTTTGTTGTTTTGTATCTGGCGAAGTTGCTAGCATGAAAGCTGCGCGCGTATCATGGTATGTGTTTTCAGTTACATGACTTACGTGTTTTTCTGTGTGGGTTTGGGTTGAGTGAGGATTTACAAATTGTTACCTGTTTTGCTCCGTTCTGCTTCAAGGATTTTTTCTTTTGATGGATTATTGGGCGGTTCGTGGTAATGTGGGGCATCTGATGTATCATGTGCCCTCTCACGTTGAGCACGATCGCTGTTTCTCAACACCCCTGCTGGAGAAGATGGTATGCTCTGTGTCTAGCTGTAATTCTACACCCTGGTGCGTGCCTGCTGTGAGGCCCTGGGGGAGGGGTTAGTCTGTGTCCTTGTAGATTTCTGGTTTTCCATCTTCTGTTAAAGCCACAAAGGACTTGTAAAAGAATGTGAATGCTTGTAAAAAAAAATACTTCTGGATGATTCTTGAAAAATATGAAGCATTTCTCTTGATCATTTGCCATTTGAAGCTTGTTTTGCAGCGGTTTGCGCCGAGGTTTCACAGCCCCATTTGGTGTGCGGGTTCATTTTTTTTGGAGAGGGGACGGTCCTTTGTATTGTATTTTTGGATTAGGACAGTGTGTGGATTCATAATGTGTGGGTGTTGCTACACCATGTTCTGCTGTTACTAAACAACACCCTGAAGCACATGGTAGAGTCCTAGTCAAGTTCCCCCTCCCCCTCCTCTTTCTCGTTCCTGCTCTCTCGTGCGCTCTCTCGCTCTTTCTTCAGGCTCTTCCTGCTCTCTTGCTTCCGCTTGCATGTCGTTGCTCTTTGGACCGCTCTGGCTAAGCTCATGTTAGTTGCCCACGTTCCTTCTCTCGCAACTAATCAGGGCCTTCGTTTGACCAAGGACTTTTTGCCAAGGTTACTTGCCTCTTTTTTAATTTGACAACTTAAAATTACAATTGGGTTTTTTGTTTTCCTTATTTTTCTTTATTGTATATTTGACTTTTTAAAAAAATATTTAACATTTTAATGCTTCATCTTCTTTGGGCATGGGATTAATTTATTGACCGTTGTATAGTTACTTATGTGACTTTAAGCGTTTTGATTAGAATTTGATCGTGAAATTGGTTAGCATAAATCCGCCATGGTTAGCGCAGTTGGGTTGGGTGTTTGCGCCCCTTTTCTGGTTGGGAAGGCCTAAAGTGCACTCTTGCGAGCAGGTAAAGGTATGAAAGCTGGAAATACGGTGGTGTTTTTAGTCAATCCTGCTTTAACCACAAGATCCCAATAGCATACTTGATTGCTGTTGCCTCTTGATTGCGCTCGCCTAGCTTAGAAGGACTTGGAAGTGAAGCTAATACAGAGTTTGCAGTGCTTACTTTTTTTTTTTTTTTTTAAACCTTTCACACAAGATTTGGGGACCTGTCTGCAGTCTCTGCTGGATGGATTTTCTCTTGCCTGTTTTGGACTCTGCTGGATGGATTTTTCTGCTTTCACTGGAAAGCCTGTCACTACCGAAATCTGGTAATGAGGAGCATCTTACCGACTAGTGTCTGGGAAAAAATGGCTGCCTTTGGAGAGGATCATCTGAGCCCAGAAATTTTACATCTAGATTCATTAAGGCCATGGAATTTTCTTTCCATGTCTGTTTCACAATCGGGCTTAATCATTTACACAATAGCTAGAATTATACATTGATTAATAGCAACAAATTATGTTGGCTTGTTTGGGGAAATAAGTGGAAGCAAAAGGGCTATTTTTGTTTTTTAATAGAATTGGAAATTTCCCTATTGATTGTTCATTTATGGAACACATAACTTGGGCAGAACTATACTACTACAAATGACCTCTTCGCTAGTTGCGTGCAATAAATAAATGTCATCCCTTACGTGCTTTAGTTTTTTATTAAAAATATATATATATTTTGTCTTGGTGGGAAACATATATTTTATTGGTAGGATATTTAAGATATTATTGGAAATTCTTTTTACCACAAACAGTAAATGGCAGTGCTTATATAGGCCCCAGTGTTGACTTCCTGTTGACCCTAGGGCATTTGTCGTAGTTTTGACTGGAATTGCAGCGAAACCAATTCAAATGCACTCGTTCAGTTGTCCCAATTGGACAATTAAAACATTTTGGATGCCGGGTATGCTTGACCCATTACTAAAGTCGGCAATAGACTCTGATTGGAGGTTTGCATGGCAAATAAGATGATCAACCCTGATCTGAGAACGTCTCAACAAACAGGAGGTCTCCCTACCCACGGCGACCTTATGGGATAACCATACTATTCATGTCTATGTGCGCAACAGACTTCGTGTGTCAAGTTGGTCAAAAAATGTGCATTTTTGTAGAGTTTGTTGTTAAATTAATGTAAAACCAATTCCTGCATATACATTAGTTTTGCATTAGTTAGCTAGTACTCTTGTTGCGTTAGCTTTCTCTAGGTTAACCTCCCAACTAGCTACCAAAGTAGTCAATCTATGGAGGATCTTCATGTTTGTGAGGACTAAATGGCTTCTCCGCACTTTGAAAAAGCTTTAGCGACCAGCTACTGTATGTAGCTGATATAAAAAGAAAACACTAGTCGGCAGTCGTGAGTATAACCAGCGAAAGTCTTTAATCCTACGATATGTAGTAGCACCGATTTAGCTCGGCATCTTAGTCTTGGATGACAAGATAGCAAGATAACACGCTGTTGTTTCCGGTTTATGGCCCTTTCACTGACCAGAAGTTGAAATAGCCTTTTAGGAAAAAGGATCTTTCAGAATGCAGTGTTCATCTTTATAAATTGTTTTCCACCACAAAGGCCGAATTTTTTTTTTTTTTCCTATATGTGTTGCATTCTGTCTCTGTTTCGAAGCTAAATTATGTTTTTGAGACCTCCCACCAACTGTGATTGGTCCATGTGTCAAATAGTTGCTGAGTCACTACATAGAGGGGGCTTCTAGGAACCCTGACTCTCATGAGATATACATGGCATTTTAAGTGTATTTACAACTTCGCATTGCATGTTCGTTGTTATCCTGATTTGTGTTTAGTTTGGATTAGATTAAGAGATTCTCTTATTGGACAGCCTTTCTATAATGTTTTATTTATGCTCTTCATCTGATTAAACTAGTTTTTAATTCGATGTTTATCGTCTTACTAGTACAGGTGCTTCTGTAAGTATTGAAATTCTTATAGTGGACAAAAAATTAATAACCATGTCTGGTGGTTTCTGGTCATTTACTATGATAATCAGGAGATTGCTACGTCAGTGAAATCTTGGATTTGGCAGAAGTTACTAGCTTTCCTGAACCTTTTAGACTGAAATGTGAACCAGATTTGGTTGTGGTGTGAAGGCAGTTTGGAGGCTGGCCATTTATTTACACAAATCTTGTTAAGGTCTCGTCAGTAGTCCAGAGTGAATTACGTATTCAACATTGAAGTTCTCTTTGAATTATTGGAATTATGAGCTTCAAACACTCTGGAAAGAAACCAGAACCTACCTGTGCGCCGCTCTTTTGTTGGACGATCTTTATATAACGCTGGTGAAAATCACATTCAACCTAATGAGAAATGTGTGAATTATACTACTTTTTTAATAATAGTATTATTCTAGCATTAGCACTGTGGCACAATTTATTGCCACTTTCAATTTGCCTAGTTCTGATTAGCTGCAGCGACATTTCCCAGCTCTGTAGAGCAGAATTTTAAACTGGAAGCTTAAAGAAAAAAAAACAAAACAAGGTTTAACATAAATTCAATATGTGCAATATGCAAATGGGCCCTGTAACTGACCATGGTTTTGTTTTTGGGTGTGTCTTGGTGTCTACACTAATGACAAGCCTTGAATGTTTGGAATACCGCCTTTTAGTCGTTGAGGATACACACATCAACAAAAGACATGTACCTAAGCAACTGGTTTGTACGCTTAAGAGATTCACAGGCCCACATGTGAAAATGACATATGGCTGGTGTGCAGCTGGATCACTGGAGCAACGCATGATGAGATCAGTAAGCTTGGACATGAGCACAGCTATGAAATCTCCTTCTGAACCCCTGATACTTCAAGGTACTTGACTGTCGCCCTCGGTGATCAGCTTGCTTGAAGGTTATTTAAAGTGAGCATGTCGTTTGGTCTTCGAGACTTAATATGCTGTGCTGTAATTTGACTGCTAAGAGCATGTTTATCTATCTAGAAAGTTGATTGTGGTTGCAAAATGAAATCTGGATGTTATATAAGACATGTTCAGCTGCCACACCCGGAGAAAGATCTGTCTAGCTCCCTCTTGTGTTGAACTGTGCTGTTCCACACCACTCTCTCCTATGTGAGAATGGTATGGTCCATGTCTTGCTGTAATTTTCCACTCTTTGTGCAGCAGTGGGGGAGGGGTTATGCTTCTACCGTTTTCTTTGCTCTTCATTACTGATCAACCCTATTTTTTCCGTTTGGTAGAATATTTTATGGTGAATTTAGAAATGCTTTTCCTTGTTTTGGATATGTAGTCTGAGGCTTGTTATTGACAAAAGGGAGCCAAGGCCTAATTACACACACATTTAAACATTTGCAGTTTTATATTGCATTTGCATTGTTGTGCCAATCTTCTTGTACCATATTTATAACAACTGAAAACGCTGTACTCCACCGTGGCAGCATGTCAGTCATGTTCTTTCTCCAGTTCTCATTGTAGCAGGTGGTGTGACCTACTTTGCTATTGCTGTGAGATCAGTAGATCAGACGCTGTGTATAAGGAGAGTGTGCTTCGTGCCTTTTTTTTTTGCACGTGCTGTTTTAGTCTAAAATTGCAGGCTTAATGCCTGTAAGCAATAAAGGTAAAATTCAACACTTTTGTGTTTGAGTATATTGCAGTTAAACACCCCTCTTATGAGAATGGTATGATCCATGGCTAGCTGTAATTTTCCACTCACTTTGTTCAGGAGGGGTTTAGCTTATCACATACCATGTTCCTGACTTCACTACACTGCAGATGTAATCATTTTATTTAGTTTGTTATTTTAGGCCACTTTTAAAGACATTTTGTGGGTTTCCCTCTTTGAGGCTGGTTATGAATCATGAGAACCAAGGCATTTTTATATTTTTTGGAGTGTTTTTTTTCCCTTTGGGTTGAAAGTATGGTGTTGCTAGGTCAGTGGTGTTATACAAAGTTGAGATGTTAATAGAAATGACTGAGAAACAGGTTGCTCCACCCAGCAGCATGTGTTGCAGTGTCCTAGTTGAGGTCCCCTCCCTCTCTTCTGTCTGTGGCTCATTACATACCGGGTAACATTTAGACCCTGATCACACCTAGCAATAAGTGGACGCCTCTTAAGTACGTCAGTTCCCACCTGGCATTAAAATGCGTCTCCACACCGTCTAGAGTGACCACTTGTCTTTGGGTCTCATCATTTCCGTTTGCAAAGATCGTTAAAGCACAGGAGGCAGTGCTTCTCATGCCTGTCCCATCGGTAATTAAAAGAAGAATCCAAGCCATTCAGAAGAAGAAATCAAAACAATAACACCCTTTGCATGCAAATAAGTACGTAGTTCAGCTTATGCAATGGATATCAGTTCAATAGGTGGGCCGGGACATGTGCCCATATGCGTGTATGTGCACCCTAGACCTGTAACATATGTGCTCTGAGCGATCAGATCTCAGTGTGTGCTCCAAGTTCATGCCTGTGCTTAGCACTGGTCACTTGTGATTGCAATATGTTTCAGAATGTGTGAACAGGGCCAGTCTCTCTCTCTCTCTCTCTCTCTCTCTCTCTCTCTCGTAGCTCACTCTTCTGAATGCAAGTCGTAATGGCTTACTAATCAATGAAAGTTAAGGAAAAATAGGCTTTCATGCTTTGGGTATTTTTGCCTCATTTCAGCACTTAATTTTTGTAGATTTTAATTACATTTCTGTTTTTGAGAGGGAAAGCTCCTCTTGCTCCCTCTTGTGTTGAATTTGGCTGTGCAGTACAACATCCCTCTCTTCTGCGAGAATGGTATGGTCCATGCTAAGCTGTAATTTTCCACTCTCTTTGTGCAGCATTGGGGGGTGGGGCTAGTCTCCTCCCGCACACCATGTTGTTCCTGATTAACAGATAGAGCCTGTTTATGTAGGTTACAATATTTGAAGGTGTCATGAGATTTTGTTTTACCCTTTTAAATGTAAGACCATTGTCTCATGACCTTTTGTCTGATGCTCTAGTTGCTACTATGATCAGAAGGTTATGGGTTCAAAACCTAGGACTGCCAGTGGCACCACTGAGGTACGGCTGAGCAAGGTACCGTCCCCACACCCTGCCACCAGCGCCCCCCATTGGTGGCAGTCCACTGCTTCAGTTGGTGAATGGGTTAAATGGAGAGAAATAGTTTTACATTGTTCACACTGAGTGCTGTGGTGTGTTCACACAGGACTATAAGGGACCACTTTTTTATTTTTTTTTCTCCTAATTGTCATCTTAACTTGAAGTTGGCTTTTCTTGCATGATATTTATTGGATTGACTGTAGAAACACACAGTGGTAGGAGTGATTCTCTTTGCTTTTTCCTGCAAGATCTCTAGATCAGGGTTCATAAGGAAAATGACAGGCATATGGCCGATGTGCAGCTGGATCGCTGGAGTGAAACATGTGCTTAAACATCAGCACAGCAATGCTGTGAAACATGATATGCTGCACTTTAGATTTGGATTGCTAAGGAACATGTGATCCAAGTGGAATATTGAGCATGGCTGCAAAATCCAAGCTTGTTTTCCCCCAATTTTTTGAATGCATTTATTTTTTTGACTTCTCACCTAGAGGAAGATCTGTGTACGGTCTAGGTTACACCCCTTCCCTGTGTGAGAATGGTGTGATCCATGTCCAGCTGTATTTTTCCACTCTTCTGACTACTAATAGAGCCTCTTTTTTTGGGTACAATTTTTATGATGACCTTTTTGTTCATTTTACCTCTTAAGACGTATAGCCAGAGGCTTGTTAATGACTCGGTTTCTTTATTTTTGTTGGGGGGGGGGGCTTTTTTTTTCTTTTTTTCTTTTTTTCTCTTCCCACCCTCCCTTTGGTTCTGCTCCAATTTTTGTCTTACTTCTTGAAGATCTACATGTACATAAGTTTCATTGTTTCAAGCTGCCATTGTTCTCATGTTAACCAGACAGAGCCACTACCTGCTGTGCCATTGCCTATTACAGAGTTATAAGAGGAGCAAACTCGCATTTATACAGATTTTGTAATGAACTAGGCCTGATCAATAAGAATCCATATAGTTAAAGTTTTAAGTAATCACTTATAAGCTTGCTCCCTAGTGTTGGGTTCAAGCTGTGCACTTTCACACCCCTCTGCTTTGTGAAAATGGTCTGATCCACATCGAGCTGTAATTTTCCACTCCTGTGCAGCAGTGGGGGAGGGGCTGTGGGCTGTGTTGTTTTTTTTGTTTTGTTATGTTTTTGTATTATATTTAATAATAAATTAGAGACCTGTTTGTTTTTATCCTGTTGAGTAGTTCAGAAGCTACTTATTGATGAAAAAAACAAGGTTTAATTTAGCATGTGTAATTGTTTTTAATTTTATGTTGTGCAGGGTTGGTGACCAAACATAGGCCAGCTCAGACTTTATTAGGAACACTGTTAGGAACTTCAGGAAATTTCTTTCTAGCTTTTTTTCTGTTGTGCCTTGCTGTATTTGTGGGGTTATAGTGTCCGTG
>JBBJLR010158578.1:0-14670 GCA_037577145.1 Brachypetersius gabonensis
TATATATATGTATGTATGTATGTATGTATGTATGTGTGTGTGTGTGTGTGTATGAAGAGTTCAGATGCAAAAGCTTCTAAACGCCATCTCCATCAAAAATGAGAATGTTGAGAGAAATCTCTCCACACGTAGTACATGTACATCAAATAATTTTGCTTATAAACCTCTAAAACGTCACTTCAGTTTGGCAGCAAAAGCCTTTATCTGTTCCAAGAACCAATCAGAACACAAGATTGGATAATGTGACACCATGCTGAGGAACCGGCTTTTCTGTAAACAGCGTTGTTAAATATGTGCATGTGAGAGAAAAACAGATAGTGTACGTGCGAGTGTGAGAGTGAGTGTGCGTTGAGTGAGTGAGAGTGTGAGAGAGCGAGCGTATGAGGAAAAAAGAGAGAACGTGTGCATGAGAGTGAGCGTGTGAGGGAAAAAAATGATAAAGTGCATGTGTGTGAGTGAGAGAGAGAGAGACAGTGTGCCTGTTTTTTTTTTTTTATTTATATCAATGTTTTGCACTGTTCTCTCAGAGACTTTATTAATCTAAATTTATTTTAAATCTGCTCTTTGTTTTTATATAATTTTGAATTACACTTTAATATTAAACACTAATACTTCATGTATTTTGTTTGGCTGAATGTTTTGTTTGTGTATTGTCTGGGGTGTGTATTCTGTATGGGGTGGAATTAACTCATGAGCATAGGTGTCATTCGAAAACAGGTATGAATTAACCTAACGCCCCACCCCACCACCAGCTCCACCTCCACCAATCCAACCAAAAGAATAAATTTGATGATTTAGCAACTCTTTCCTATGTCTGTGTAGATGACATGGATGTAGAGGTTTTTGCCAAAAAAGGATCTGTGGCAGTAAATTGGCTAAAGAAGATATTTTTTTCCATCAACTAATAACCTTATCATTACCTTTCAAATTAAGTTGCTGAGCTTGAACATTGGAGCCTGATTGGAAAATTATCTTTTAAAAGAAAAGTGGTCAGGTGGATTTAGAGGCTGTCGCATCTGAACACTGCATATGTTTTCTATATAAACATTTCTACAACGCTGTGTCTGAGTGACGGAGACCAAAATCCACAACAAACTGTAAAAATCTGATACTTTACCAATAGGGGAATCTCTTTTTTCCTCACTTCCTGTGGCTGCTGCACCTGTGGCTCAGCTATATCTTTCCCTTCCTGGTCTGAAGTCATGAGCCGTCAAGGTTTGGGCTCTTTGAACAGAGCTCCTAAGATCACCTGGGTGGCTACACAACAAACAAAAACAGGCAACACCACCCATTAAAGCAATGTGAAAAGACGGCATGAATAACACCAGATTAAAGTTAATTTAACAGACTGATTTTTAGAGATGAAAACCCAGATAAAAATTTTAAATGTGTTCAAAAAGGTGCACCTTTTTATCAGACATTCATATAAGGAACACAAATAGGATTCAAAATTAATGAACTGAGTACCATTTTTCTTTTAATCTGTGTGATTCAAAACTGAGGACAATTCACAACCAAAAATCTACAACAGGCACTGTATGTGAGAGTTTTCTGATCAGAGTTTTGCCCATGATGCAGAGCTACCAAAAATCGGTATTACACTCAAGATAAAATACTGGACTAATTATACATTACTTTTGTCCCAATTTAACCACTTTAAATTTAACAACTGCTAATCATCTCAGACCGACCCAGAAGATTTTTTTTCATAAGGTAGTGCCATCATTACTGATTATAGTTGTAATCTAAGTTCTTATTTTAAAAGTGAATATAAAGCTACCCAGAAATAGAAATCAACAAAACTGTCAAATCAGCACTGAAACCAAAACAGGCACCATGATTGTAATTATGATTGTAATTGAGTAATTACAACTACTTTTTAATAATCGAAATAAAAAGCTAAAATACAAACAGTCAACCATCAACTAACTGTATAATCTCAATCTCCCAACAAATAATGTCGTAAGAATAACCATACAGCTAACACTAGAGGTTCCACGTCCAATTTTGCAAGCCTTCCTACTACTTAATAAGATTGAAGCAAAAGATATTTAAGAGACAACATTTACATAAAAGGAAACAGCAAGTCTGTCTGGTTGTTTCTTGCTCGCTCATTTGCCCAACAAAGCTAAGCGACTAAGAAAAAAATGTGGAACATACACAACAGGCCATCTAACCACTATAGCTGATAAGTTATTAAATCCCTGTTGAAATCCCATAATGCAAACTCTCAAACAGTGAAAAAACTTGCGTCATCAATACTTAATGTGATAGATACTGAGATGTGTATACTGACCAGTTATTTAACTTGTGGTGGAACATGTTCAAGATTGAACAAAGATTTTACTATTTCTGTCTGTCACTGCTGTCAAGGTGAGCAGAACCATCAGACTCAATTTAGCACATTAACACTACGTTAAAAGTAACTGAGTACTGGGGCAGCTGGTGGCCTAACGGTTAGGGAGTTGGCCCTATGACCAGAAAGTCATAGGTCCAAATGCCAGCACTGCTAGTGGCACCTCTTGAGCAAGGCATCATCTCCAAACACTGTGTTCCTGGCTGCCAAATTAATGGGTTAAATGCAGAGAAAAAAAAATTCGTGCTGTTCACACTGTGTACAGTGTTGTCTTCACGCAAGACAAATGGTCTCTTTAAACTTGTGGATACCATTCCAACTGCAGAGCACAACCTAAAGACCTGCAGAGACCACTTTAAATTGCAAACCAATGAATTTTAATCAAGTAATTGATTATAATCAAGTAAATGTGACTCAATGTTTCTTTGCACATTTGCCCAAACTCAATTTTAACCCATTCACCAGGTGAAGCAGTGGGCCGCCAGTGACCATGCAGATGTGTGGGAACAGAACCTCGCTCAAGGGTGCCTCAGCAGTACCACTAGCAGTCCTGGGATTCAGACCCATGACCCTCTGACTACAGGACCAACTCCCTTATCACCAAGCTACCAGCTGCCCCAAATAATTGTTAGTGGCTTAAAGACTTATGTAAAATAAACATGAGTAAGACATTTACAAAAAGAAACAAAGTCAGTTACAAAACAAAACATTGTTAATCAGAATCCCAGGATCTATGAATACTGCAGACCACTGTACTGTTCATAACGCCAAACACCTTACCATTTCAAATGTGCATTCACACACAACTCAGCTAGACCATCACTACAGCTTCTAAATACTCAGTTGTACGTCAGCATATAGCTAATCTAGCTCAATCAGCATACCAAAGCAGGAACTTCACATCCATTACCACACATTAACAGCACACATCCCAATGTCTTTCTTTCTAAATGATGGGCAATTCACCGGACTGCAGACAAAACGGTTTGGTTTTCCATGCAATGCATCATGTAAGCCTTCAGCTTTGTCATTAGAGAGACAGCTCAACAGGAAAACAATAAAAGGGACAAAGGGTGACTCATAACTACATTTCAGCTCGGCAGTCTTCACACGCTTGTGCACACTTTACTCTAGATTCAGAATAGAATCACAACTTATACATACTAATAGTCTCAAACAGAGATCGACATTTGCCCTATTTCCCACCTAAACAAGCTGCTAGTTAATGTTTTTATACTATAAAGAGCATTCTGGTGGCCTGGTGGTTAGGGAACTGTTCATGTGATCAGAAGGCCATGGGTTTGAATCCCAGGACAGGCAGTGCCACCACTAAGGTGCCCTTGAGCAAGGTACCGTCCTCAAACAATGTTCCCTGAGATCGGCACTGCCGCTAGCTGCCCAGGGTTTCACTTGGTGAATGGGTTAAACGCAGAGAAAGAATTTCACACTGTTTACACTATGTGCTGTGGTGTGTTAATTTCAGATAAATGGACACCTTACTATTTGTTTTTCAAATCTATTGCTTTTCTGTAGTCGTGTAAATTGTTCACACTTGAAAAACGACTGACTGGATTTAGCACAGCACAGGTATGTGATCTGTTTGAATAAGCATGTTTTGTCTCCACCGGATTACTGGTGACATGCATCATGTACTGAATTAGTATTGTGAAAACTTTTTTCCACACTGCCCAGCTACAGGCTAGCCAGCTGGAACTGTCTCATCATATCTAACTTCAGCACTCAAATGGAAGAACACTAGTTTATTTAAGTAAAGGTATACAAACAAGGGACTTTCAAAACCATGTTGACATATAGGTATTAAAGGGTTCATGACTTTTTCCATGCATTTTGTTGACTCATTTAGGGTTTTAGCTGAATTTAAAGTTCATTGTAGACAAATGTAAACACTAATCATTTAAAAATCTACCTTTCATTGGTCAGAATGGTATACAGAAAACAAAGATAGTCTATTTTGAAACCATACTGTTTTTAAATAAAAAAACAATGTGATGATACATCCACCCACTCAACCTGCAGCTCCACCCATTCACCAAGTAGCTCAGCTCTGACTACCCCTTCAAGTGAGGCAAAACACAGGCCAGTCAATCAAAACAAATGTAATTTACATACTTTAGTCTTAAAGATCCTTAAGCCCCAAAAAGATCCAGTTAAAATCCTAAGAGGTAGTTCAGGGAATCTGGGCATGCAAAAAACTGACTGTTCATAACCCCACACGAATAATAGCCTGGCAAAGAAGTACAGAATATAAAATATTCAAGTTATTCGGATGATTGGTTACATCTTCCTGTAATGCTGAGATACTCTCATCTCATTGTTTTCAGAAACAAGACACTAAATATAAGCCACAAAATGCAAACCTTCCAAAACAGCACCAATGTATTTTCATTATTCCTTCTTTTCATCTGATAAAATTTGTGTGGAGAATGAAAACAGTCATTTATTACTTTATTTTGGGTGAACATATGATCAAAGAATCATGTTTGCTGAAAAAAAAAACTAAGATTTAAGATTTAGAAGCATTTCAGTAACTTAAAATGTTGCGTTTGTTATTAACAAGAAGAACCAACACAAAACCTTCCTCCATAAATCAGAATCGTTACTGTCGTCGTACAACAAGCTTGGACACAGTCCAAATAAAGAATATACACTTCATACTGAAGCTGTGATACTTTGTAAGGGCACTGCACTGTGGTCCCTATTGCACATGGAGCTGAAATATAAAATCGCATTATATAAGATGTATATGATACACGGCAGCTGTGACATTTTGAAGAAAATTACAGCCTATTCATTTTTTACAGGGGAAAGCAGAATTAACGTCACATTCATGTTTAGATGATTGAGATGTTGATTATGTGAACACTAAAAACAAAGCATGTAATAAGCTAAACAGTTTCTCTCATGTGTAATATTTCTAGTGCAGCATTTGCAATTCGTGCATTATTACTGTTTCCGTCAGTGTCTGTTGCTACCAAGAAATTGAGAACACGGCAATACATATATGCATACATATCCACAGTGCTCATACTTATATTCATAAAGGTATATCCAATGGGTTAATGCATATATATATATATATATATATACACACATACACATACACACACAATAGGTACATACATACAACTATATATAAGTTTTATATTTATATTTGTGCATTGTTCATAAAGTGTACTTATATTAAACGTATTCTTTTGGTTATGCTGCTTCTACTATCTTCTTTTACTGTCCACTTGTGGGACCAATAATGGGTAAAAGACCTTAAAAATAAATACATGTTATTTTGAAGACATTTTGAATAAAATTACAACCTGTTCAGCGTTTTGCAAGGGCAAACTGGGGTTTAGCATAACATTTGCGTTGTTTATATGGTCGAAAGGTTGATACGGAGCACCTTTACACGTTTTTAGCGAAAACAGAGCTTGTAAATTGTTCTCAGCTGATAACTTGGGCTGAAGCACTGTGGCTAGTTAGCTTCTCCCTTTAGCGTCAGAGCTAACACGGCTAACGGGAGCATACGTTGGTTTTTAGGATAAAACTAACCAAAGCCATGTTATACAACAAACAAAATGGGCTACAGTATCGGTGAACTGCTCAGAACAGTCGACGTATAAGCGTTTGTAGTTAAAAGTTAGATAAAAGGGATAAAAAGACAGGAACACTCACCTAGACGAGCTAAAGCTGTGGGTTAACCAGGGCCGCAGCTCTCCAACGGCTCCAACCACTCAGTCCATGACAGTACACTCTCCAATATTACTGAGATTTTTACCCAAGCGAGTAGCTAAACTATCAAAGGACAGCGTTTAAATCAGGGGAGAAAACAGGGCAACTTTTAGTCCACCCGTGTATCTAGGTTTAACTTTTTTAAAGGGCGTGAAACGCGTGCCTAAGCAAGCTAGAGTCCAGCTAGCCAGCCAGCTAACTCGCTAGCCATTATCGCAGACTGTTATTCTTCAAAAACGACAGATTCTACCGTTCCTCAACGGGCTTTCACCTCCTAGTCTTGTCGATTTCTTTCACCTCAGAGTGTCCGTAAAGATCTACGAGAATGGGCTGAGGCTTGAGATAGCAAAAATGAGCGAGAAGGAGCCTCTCCTCCACTACTATTTGTATTTTCAGTTTAACCGAGCGACGTTAAAGCTTCATTCCGCGGCCCAGAACACACGGCTACTCTGAACCGATAGCGAATCGGTTCGTCCCCAAACCTTTTTTTCTGTCGATTTTGCGTAATGTTGGAGTCAGGTTTTTACGGGTTGGAGGATTTTAAACGTGCAAAACTAAAATGGAGAAACAAAACGCAAAACAATTACGTTGTAAGGCCAATAAATGTTGATAAGCACGGAATGAATCACACGCTCGGTTCATTAAGCTCACGGTTCAAAAGAATCGTTTTTTAAAATTCAATCAAAATCGAATCACTAAAATCCCGCCTCGTTTCTCCGCAGTGCTGGGTGTACGGACTCCAGCAGAGCACAAAAAGAGAAGTAACGCAAACAAAAAACGCTTTCTGACGAACATGGTGGGCAAACATCGCCACCTGCATACTGCACGTACATTTTTTGAGAAGTAAGGCTGAGCTGGTACAAAACTGCAGTTCAATATTTCTGAGACTTTTTAAGTCGTTCCTGTCCAACAACTACATTCAGCATTAAAAAGGAAACGAAACTGAACCTGAACACAAACACTGAACACTTTCATTGTTTTTTGTTTAGACCAGCGATTACTCAGCTTCGCCCTTTTAGTTAAGTGGTCCTGGCCATAATGTGGAGTAGAACCGCAGTGGATTACTAACTGTGTACCAACCCGACCATCACAACTAATGATCCCAAACACATGAAAAAATGCCAAGAGTGTGCAAAGCTGTCATCAGAGCAATTGGTGACGTCTGGACAAGTGGGTCACAGTATTTCTTGGATATTCCCAGAATGCAGTGGTCAGTACCTAACAACAAAGGTCCAGGGAAGGACAACCAGTGAACAGAGAACAAGGTCACTGGTCTAAAGGGCTCCCTGAAACATGTAGGGAGTGAAGTCACCAACTGTCAATGTTGTGGTTGTAGTAAAACACTTTGCCTGTGAACTCAATGACCATGTGTCAGGTCTGAACCCTCACTTTCTACCATAGTATCCTTGATCAAAACACTTAACTCTCAGTTGCTCCAGGGGGGACTGTCCCTGGAACTACTGACTGTAAGACTGTCCCTGTAACGAATGATTGGAAGTCGCTCTGGATAAGAACATCAGCCAAATGCCCCCTTTACCCTTTATCTATGAGAGAAAGGAGTCAGAACTTAAAGTGTATCACAGTTTGCTGCACTCAGTGTTGCGTAGCTGCAGATCAGTCAGAGTGCCCATGCTGACGCTTGTCCATCAAGTGCCTATGAAGAATGGATAATCATCAGACCTGGATCAAGCAGTGGAAGAAGGTGACCTGATCTGATAAATCACACTTTACTTTACAGCTGGATTTGTGTGTATTACATACTTGAAGAAGCACCAGGATGCACTATGGAAGGAGGCAGTGTGACGCTCTGGACATTAATCTGCTGGGAAGCTTTGGGTCCAGGGCAGCTAGTGGTTAGGGCCCTGTGACCAGAAAGTCCGGGTTTGATTCCCAAGACTGCTAGGCACCGCTGAGGTACCCTGAGCAAGGTACAGTCCCCACACACTGCTCCCCGGGCGCCGTGTTCCTGGCTGCCCCCTGCTTCACTTGGTAAATGGGTTAAATGCAGAGGTTAAATTTCGTGCTATTCACACTGTGTGCTGTGGTGTAACATGTATGTCTTTTATCTCACATAATTTCTCATGGGTTTTGCCCTCCTCTCTCTGGTACTTCAGCCATGAATATAAAGCTCTGTCACAGTAAATGACATGGTAATGAGTGAGGTGTTTCAAGATAAGGTGGTGCAGTTGGCATTCATTCAACATTTAAAAGGAGTTGTTTATTACATTCTTCTCTATTGCTCCATCACACAAATTAAATACAAAAACTGTTATTCATTATTAATAGTAACTGTTAATGTTATTAATTGATTTATTGTTAAGTGATTACGAACAGATTCATTAAATGTTTAGTGTAGTGTAATGGGAAACATTTTTAATGATTAATAATGGTGTTATTAATAAATGTTACTTATTTATATTTAGTGCAGTGTAATGTAATGTAAACATCTATTATTGAATGTTATTAATAAATGTATGTATTTATTCATGTTTGGTGTGGTGCAGTAGGAAATATTGCTCCCTTCCCAGTGGGAGAGTGAGGGCCAGTTCAGCACCACACTACACACTGAGAGTCCTCTTAACACTACCTTTGTCAGTGACAAACAGAAACTTTAAATCGCTTTGCATAACAGTGTCTGCCAAATTATGTTATATTATTATTATGTATTTTGTAACTCTTAAAAACTGAAAGAATCTAAGCTTGCTAACACTTCCAGTTTATCCTAAATTAGATCTAATTAACATTGTAATACTGTAAATAATATGGTACATTCACTATATATCACAATATATATATATACACATTTAAATATATATATATATATATGCGTGTGTGTGTGTATATGTGTGTATTTGTTGTGTAATTATGTAGTATATATGTGTATGTATTTTTGTGTGTTGTGTGTGTGTGCCTCTCTCGCTCGTTCTCTCGGCGTTGTAGTTCTCCCACTGTGTCCGGCAGGGGGCGAGCTGTGACCGGGCTCGAGTTGCGCCATTTCGCGGGGGTAAGTGCCGCCAGATGGCAGTTTAGGATTGCTTCTCTGCTGAAAAGGCGCGGTTCCGCTTCTAGGTCTAAATTACAATATAAAACATAAAGTATTCTGTCTTTAAATTGGACCAATTATCGGCGGGCTGCGCCGCGGAGGCTCTTTGGGCGGGCGGAGGTGAGTTTTCCTGAGTTTTGAACAATGCTGAAATCTTTGGTCTGACACGGCTAACCAGTTTCGTATCAAAGATGGAGGACGAGCCGAGCAGCGGGATGGGGGATGGGGCGCTTCTCCACGGCCCCCCTTATGTTTTCAGTGGCAGCTTTGCGTCCTGACCTGCACGGCTGTGTTCTCTAAATGCTGGGGCTGCGTTTTTAATTCGTGCATGGAGTGTTTTTTTGCGCCGGTCAGGGTTATGGCTTGTCTCTGCACAGCCACTATTGTGATTGAGGGCTACGAGATGCTAAGCTAGTCTGGCTAGCGTTTACAGATTTATCGATTCAGCCCCCCTCCTCTCTCCCTCCCTCTTTCCCTCTCAATGCTGTTTTTGCTGTTTTAACTAGCTCTATGCACGCTTGCATGGAGTTATGCTTGTGTACTGTACTCATTGTTCATGTATATGTGAGCTGAGCTGTCCCTACAAATATGTTTTCTGAAGTTTTTTGTACCAGCCAGGCTAATACAGCTAGCAGCTCAGTCCATTTTTTCTATCAAACCTTTTAGGTTCAAGGGGCAAACTTTAGGCTAGATGAAGTGGCAAGGTGCTGAAAGTGTGTTTTTATCAGCCTTTGTTTGAAATAATCTGCCTCGGTTGCCCCTTTTCTGCTTTTCGTCCTGATAAAACCTCGCTGGCGCCAATTTTTTAGCGGGTAAACACTTGGAGGAGTTTTTCTCCTCCTCTCAGAGGAGGAGCTCTGGCAGCTTTGTGCTCACACAGCTGCCTCGGAGTCTGTTGTGGAAGTTATGCCACCTTATTTGACAAATTTTAATATTGTTATTACGTTTATGTCTATTATTATTACTATTATTATTAGTACCATTACATTCCTGTAGAAGAGCCTGTTGGGCTTTCTGCAGGAGCAGACCTATTGAAATGGACCTGATTTAATGAGTTTATGGGAAGTTTTCTTGGTGTAGGTCTTCACCAAGTACTTTAGAGCTTCAACTTTCCTCCATTCATTCCTAAAATGTTAGACAAGCTCCTCATGTGAGTGTTTTTGAGGGTTGCCTGTCTCTGGTTTATCTCTAAATTTCCCTGGACAGGATATTTTGCTATTTTTGGTACCACGTTTTACGAGCTGCAGCAGGAGCTATTCCCATAATAAGAAAATGTGACTGCGTTAAAGCTCTTTTGTTTGTTTACAGCTCTTTGTGAACTGCTGTAATGACTCCGATTGATTTAGTCTCTGTTAATAAGTTTCAGCCCTAAAAATAGTATGTTTTGCCTTGTTATCAGGCATGTTTTTGACTAGGTGTGATAAAGTAGTGTCTGATCCATTTTAAAGTTCTGACACATGGTCAGTTAAAAGAAGTGTTTTGTATATGGAGCTCTTGATTTACAATATATCTGATTTGGACATCTTTATTGGGATTTGAATTTGATAAACATATCTTTATGAAAAGTCCAGGTTTGACCGCTTGATTGTCTACATTCCAGTTTAGCGCCGGGTTCAGTCTGGTTGGTTGTAAACCACAACTCTTGGATGGGAAAATTCTGATTGACAGGACTCATTAGGAGGAAATTATAGCCTTCTGTGAGATACACAACCTCTCCCTTCCCCTGTAGGAAGACACTGATTGATTCTATCATGGTGGCACTTTAAGTTCACAGAGATTCTTTACAAAGCTGGGATTTCTCTTGGCTGTGTTTATTTGAGGTCATCCACCTGCTCTTTGAGTGTTAGTGTCTCTTATTTTATATCACTTGGAAACTGTCACTTGTGGTACAGCATCCAATGGAGAAATATTGAGCAGATGCCACTGTGCCAGTGTCCCGGGGTGCAGTTCACTTTAAAGCCCTGCATTACGAGAGAACTCTACTAAAGAAATCATCTTAAAATAATGTGGTGCAGAGTTCTGAGGTGAGCAACACATTTAAGGCATCTGAGTGCTGTTTAGGGACGCAGGTAGCATAAAGCGTGTATACTTTTCATTATCCTATCGAATTAATTTGTTATGCCACCTGAGGACCAACTTTACGGTACCTTAGAACATCTCATAGAACATCTCAATTGCTGTTATTTTGGCAAGGAGTAGGTTTTGCTTTCTGTTGATTTGTATCTGCAAACCTGAATTTCACACCTTGGTCACCAGATGGTCTCTCTCTCGGTCTCTCTTGGTCTCTCTCTCTTGGTCTCTCTCGCTCTCTCGGTCTCTGTCTCTCTCTCTCGGTCTCTGTCTCTGTCTCTCCCTCTCTCTCTCTCTCTTTCTCTTTCTCTCTCTCTCTCTCTGGTGTTCCCCTTCGCAATCTCTTTAAACACTCTTCTGCAGACACTGCTCTAAGGCTTGTCAGGCTACAGTGCACACATAACAGCTACCTTTAGGTATGTAGGCTCAGGCTGCCTCTACCTAATACCAGTTAAAGTGATGAGAAATTAAATATTATGCACCAAAAACGATTCAGTATATTGTTGGATCAGTTTATTGCAATTGCTTCCTCTGTGTTCAGGTTTAGTCCTTCTGTGAACAACTGTACTCTCTTGCTCACGTCCTCAAGGCTAAAATCCAATTTCACATGCAGCTGCATCTCTGTCCTTGGCTGCAGCCCTCCGGGAGCACAGTGAAGAGTAAATACATTAATTAGAGCACAATGCCAGGCCAGACACGGCGCACCTACTATTTGTCGTTCATCACAGACACGTCTGTCTTTGTGCTTTCTGTGGCGGCCGTTTGCCTCTTTGGTTCCTCAGTGTGTCTACTGTAAAATTCAACAGTACACAAGCAAAAACTAAAAAATACACAAAATAGACTACATCACTTGGTTACTGCTGACAAGATGGTGCCAAGTAGCCTTTACAGAATCTACAACTGCAGAAGGGAAGCGGCTCTTTCCTTTAGCCTGGATGGAAAGATTTTTTTCTTTCATGTATTGTTAAATCAGTTCACTTCATTATTCATTCATTACAGTACTGACCAAAAAAAAAAGATGATCTGTTAACATCAAGTCATCTTACTTAAATTTTTTTTTGGGGGGGTGGTTGTGCTATTCAGATGCGTGACATGTATTCCCCAAGGCTGTTGTTGCCTTGGCAACACCTTCACCGTTGGTCAGATGCTCTCAGTCTCCGTTTTCATTGGCTGCATCACCCAGGATCAATGGACACGGCTTGACGGCTGCATGAATAGAAAGCACTGTATGCCCCGCCTTTTCCAGTGACTGAATGTTTAAAACGGAGCACATTCCGACCTGGTCATTTCAACATGTTGCATTAAACCACCAGATATTACAGTGCGGGGATTAAAGGTATGCTGGGTTACAGGCAGAGTATGAATTACCCCTACATAATTGGGGGTATGGCCTTCATAACAAGGGGGGGGGGGGTCTGGGTCTTGATTGGGGGTACAGTACCCCTTGTAATTTGAACCATGGTTACAGACTTGCATCTATGCCCTCAATAGCTTTGCATTGTGAACATTTGTATCTTAATCAGCGCTAATATTCAGCATGTCTGCCTTTCTTTTGTGTCTTTAAATATAGCCAAGTCAGTGGACAAGTTGATATGAGAAAGTCTGCATTGCATTGCTAGAGAAAACACTGCGGTTCACTTTCTAAGCAGATAAGTAGTAAGCTCACAATGGATAAACCTGCATCTGTTATGATTATTTGCTTTTTGTGCTGGAAAGCGTAGACTGTTTGTTTTCACTACTGGTATGTCAACTGATTTATGAATAAAATCAGATTAAATTTGCCCTCAGCCTATTTTTTTTGTTTGTTTTTTTCTATTGAAGCTATACTGCTATGTTTGATTGACACAAAGTGTATCACTTGAACTAACACACATTTTTAAAGATGTATCTTCAGAGGAGTATAAAAACTATAAATGTATTTGTTTGACAAAACATATAGTATAAAGAAACTATGGTTTAAAGAAATGTAAAGTACTGTATTTTCTTTCTATCATGGTTTAACTATAATAGTAAGAAAATACAATTCTGTATATTTCAAAATCAATCATGCTATCATATGGGCTTATGATGTAAATGATTTGGTCAAAAACAGCTTAAACAAGTCTGGTTTTGATATTTTGAGTCTTCTTAAACAAACACACTTTGAATCTAGTGATCAGTCCATCAGAATCCCACCTAGCAAGAAGGCTTTCCCAGTGTGGCGTCCATTGATATCTGTCATCACAGCTTTATCGGAATAAACGAGCTAGGACTCTGCTCGTGCGTATAATATTGAATTTTTACTCCCTACAAGCGCACCCTGCATTTACATGCTAGAGTTTCCTGTAGTGCTAAATGTGGAAATGTGTGTAAACAGAAGATGCACAACAATCTTCAGATTTTTAGATTTAATCTTAAGTTGAATGCTATTTGAAGATTTTTATCAGATAGATTGAAGTAGTCCTGAAAGGAAAATCCTGGTTGAATAGTCAAATATTCTGTGACGTGTCAACGCAGCATAGAGTGAACAACAAGAAATTGTTCTCTGCATTTAACTCATTTACACACAGCAGTGTGTGGACTGTACCTTGCTTAAGGGTACATCAGTTGTGCTATTGGCAGTCCTGGGATTCGAACCCATGAGCTTCTGATTGCAGTGGTAACTCCCTAACCACTAGACCAGCAGTTGCTTCACAATGTCTTGTTTTTCTTGTTTATTTGTCTTGTTAGCTGGAATACATTTAAGCATACAGTAGTAGTTATTATTAGAGTCATTAGTTGTTTGTTGTGGCTTTGTCATTTTGTATCTGACACAGAGATTTCATACTGGCTCAAGTAGGTAAAGGTCAGAGATCCAACCAGTAGATTTAGCAGTAGGTTGTATACCACTGCCTGAAGCTGTGATTCAGAGACTGGTCAAGACACACAGAAATAGCTCGTCTGAATTAGTGAGATGCAAATGTTTTTCTTTGTGTTACCTTTCCAGTGCTTTTCTTTTAAGATGTGAAAATCTTGTGGTTAAAATATAAGAAGCAGAAAACGGCAAGAATAGCAAATAAAAATGTAAAAACAGGACATTTTACTAGAACATTTCATTAAGACCTTGGATGTTTAGCCTCAGACTGGCATTAAAGTCTGCATCCAAAGCAGAGATCTACTTAAATCCAGATTTACATGAATTTTCCTTTGATTTTAGGAACATTGTGAACTCAATTTTTAAGTACATCAATAGGATGGGTACAGACCACATTAAGTATTTATTATCCATCAAACAATAGGACTGCAGGTTTGATTAAGAAGCTATTGATCTCATTTTCCAGAATTAAAGGATAACATGGAAAGCATTGTCTACCCTGTCTAAGAGTTTGTAAATTCATCCAGTCAGGTTTTAGTTCAGTTTCTCTTTTTGTGTGTGTGTGTGTGTGTGTGTGTGTGTGTGTGTGTGTGTGTGTGTGTGTGTGTGTGTGTGTGTGTGTGT
>JBBJLR010158587.1:0-14669 GCA_037577145.1 Brachypetersius gabonensis
CTCTCTCTCTCTCTCTCTCTCTCTCTTTCTCTCTCTCTCTCTCTCTCTCGCTCTCTCTCTCTCTCTCTCTCTCTCTCACGCACACACACACACACACACACACACACAGGTTTTAGTGTTTTAATCTGTTCGTCTTTTTTAGTATAAGCTTTGCTCTTTTCTTGCAACACTTTCTTGTCTTTTTTCCCTTTTAGCCATTCTTTTTCACCTCTAATCGGTTTCATCTTATGCTGGTTTAGAAGTTATTAGTACGTCACTGGTACCAGTGGTGGTGTAGAGGTAGACCAGATAAAACCGCGCCTTTATTCTGTTTATGATTAAAGCCGGTCATTTCTTCACCTTGGAACTGGCTGCACGTTGCTTTGCTGTAGAGGTTGGAACAATGTTGGTGTTTTGTTGGTAAGGCTAAGGTCAGTCTGCTGTGAGCCGGACTGTACAGCTTGCTGGAACCAGAACACTGAATCGAGGGGGTTCCGAAGTGCTGAGGCTGTAACTGAGTGTCTTTAGAATTGGACAAAATAAGAATGTGATGTTAGAAACTGTTTTGCCTCGTACGGCTTTATAAGCCCGTTCAGACAGTTATCGGACGTCTTTAATAAAACGAGCTGGTGTAAAATGTCCCGTTTCTTCTCTTTAAAATCTTTATGCCCTTTCGGAACTTCCAGCATTAAACATCTTGGCCTTTTCTTGGCTCCTGTAAAACGCGTTCATGTATATACTTTTGTGTTTGAGTGGGTATTTGTGGTTTGATGTAAAGTGGCTCATTGTGGAGAGACAAGCTAATTCAGATTTCTTTACAGTGGTGGTGAATGGAACCAGGGTCAAAGTGTCTGCACATATCACAACACAAATACAACCATTTTATTTACCGCCCAAAACCACCAGTGAACCTACATTTGTCTTCTGAGCTTTAATGCGTAATAATGAAGGTAAAACTGTGCTAAATCTGGAAGAAATCATTTGCCTCATAATACCCTGCATGTACCGATAAATCACGAATGTATGTATAATATTTTAGGCTAAACCTTCTCAAAAAATATGTTTTGGGCAATGCCTCCATGAAATAACTCTGTGAGGGCGCTTTTAGACGCATTAAATTCTTCAGACGTCTGGTTCCGTTCACCACCACTGTGAACAATTCTTACGTGGTTATTTTCTCTATACTGGCGAATGTCCGATATACACACTAGGGATGTCCAAATATTAAGTATTTTAATATATAATATGTGTTGATACAAGGTCTGATATTTGTATTGCACTTAAACTAATTGATATACATTAGGCTGTCTGATGCCTGGCCTATTTTTATGTTTTGGGAAGATTTCTGCCTAAAACGAATTTTATATATGGTTATGAATACAATGGCTGATGCCTGTATATACCTGACTATGATAAGTGTATTTAAAACATGTTTTAGGGACATTCTTTTAATTTTGAATATGTATTGATATATATGTTAGTTGTATTTTGGTCTGACAGATGTTTGTGATAGTTTTGGGGAAGGTTTCAAACATGTTTTCAGTGCAGTTATAAATACGCTGCCTGATGCCAGTGTATACCTGTACTTGATAAATATATTTAAAATATTTTTTTTAGGCTGGAACCTTTCAAAACTGTAATAAAAACATATCAGACATAATGAAGCATATTCATAACCATTTTATTTAATATCAGTCTGTGAGGGAGTTTTTAGAAGCATTAAATTCTGCAGACGTCTGGTTCCATTCTTTAGCAGCTAAACCAGATCAAATACCCCAATCTAAAGTCTTTTAATGTTGAATATGTGTTGATACATGTGATACAATATATGTCTGCTATTTATATTTTAGATTATTAATATTATTAATTAATATTATTAATAATAGTAAGAAGAAGAATAACACTAATAACAACAATAATAATAACAATAATAATAGTTATACATTTAATTTATACATTAATTTATACATTTTTGAAAATGTAGGGTCTCGCCTCTTCTAGTGATCGGGATGTTTTGATTTTATATGATAAATTAATCCCGATATTGAGAAAGTCTTTGTGGATATGCTAGGCAGCCTGACGTCTGACAGATTTTTAAAACATAATTTAAGTACAGTTATGAATATGCTGGCTAATGCCTCCATGTAACTCTCAGTGATAGATGTATTTAAAATATGTTTTATGCATTAACCTTCTCAAAACTTTCATGAAAATACTATATCAAGGATCAGGCAGCGTATTCATAACCATTTTATGTAATAACTGTCTGTGAAGGTGCTTTCAGGACATTGCACTGTTAAGACATCTGGCTCCATTCACCTTCCCTGTGAACATTTCTTACATAATTAGTTTTGCTAGAATGGAGAATATGAGCTATATGCACATAGGCACTAATCCAGTCTGTTAATGTTAAATATGTGTTGATACAGTGTCTGACATTTGTGTTTTGGTTTAGTTCGTTAATTTAGTTTGTTAATTAAAATGTGCTAGGCCGCCTGATGCCTGACATATTTTTATGATAGTTTTGTGAATGTTTTGGCGTAAAACATATTTTAAATATGGTTATTAACAGTGTCTCGTGCCTGTATTTAGCTCTCCATGATAAATGTAATTAAAATATATTTTAAGCTGAGACCTTCTCAGAAATGATAAAAACATGTCAGACATCAACAGTGCTATGTAATCAAATCTAAATCCATTAATAATGAATATGTGCTAGGGTCTGAAGCCACCCCTTCAAGCTCAAGTTTAATACACTAGAAAAGGAAACACAGGCCAGTGTTTTAAGCATAGTAATGTTAAAATGGCAACAAAGGCTCTTGAAGTTTTCCTAAATACCCTGTTACCTCTCAGGCCCTCAGAGCGACAGCGTGTTTACCGACTACAAGTTCTACCCCAGTCCTGCACTGAATGGATCTGCCTTCATGACTGAAAACTCCATTTCCAATGGACACACAAAGGTGAGCTTCATGCTTCTACGTCTTCAATACTGATCCTCACGGAAGCACATTAAAACACTTGCTTGTTCAGATTCTTGTATAAACAATCATAATGTCATCAGTGTATCAAAATCGGGATCAAAAAACATAATTTTTCCAGGAGTAAAAGTGCTTCTGCTACACCTGATAACACAGAGAGTAGCTTAGTGGGTAAAACACTTTCCTGTGAACCAGATGACCACAAAGGTTCAAACCCCCACTTTCCACTATTGTGTCCTTGAGCATGACACTTAACCCTCAGTGTCTCTGTCCCTGTAACTAATGACTGTAAGCCGCTCTGGATAAAAGCTTCAGCAAATGCCCCCTTTACCTTTATAAAGAGCACTTTAATATATAAAATTAACATACGTACAGTCAAAATAAAACTCCAGAAAGTACTCTGTACAATATACACTTTACACTCTTAGTGGTCAGTAAGAGAGGTGCATATAAATACTATAGTATGTATGTAGTAATGTAGTAATGTACTAATGAACACAGGTAGTGGTTTAAAATTGTTCTCTTATATTGCACATAATAGTGACATAAGCAATGATAAACAAAAGCACACAAAGCTTATTTGTATGTGAAGCTGAGCAACTGTGTTTCATTTTGCAAGTCTGAACAGATGCTTCACTGTGTACAAGACTACTTCCCGAACACGCATTAATTAAGAGTTTTTTTTATGTGGGAAAACCAGATATAAACAAGATATATTAGTGTGTGTGTGTGTGTGTGTGCTTTTCCAGGAGTGCATTTAAATACAAATAGATGGAAAAACAACTGCAGTCAAATGCAATAAAAGAAAATTTGGTAATATGTCCAGCTTTTGTGTTGAAGAATTTTTGTTAAAGCAGAGATTTAGTTATTGGTAGAGATAAAATGTAAAGTGTGAAATGTAAAATAATTAGCGGTGTCATGTGATTTAAAAAAATCAAATTAATTACGTAATTAATTAAGCAAAATTCACCACACATATTTTTGCTGTAAAAATATTAAACATGTAAATGCATTTGGACATATGAGTGAATGAATAATCAACACTACAGAGTTTTAGCGTCTTTTTTTATTTAATAACTGTTTTGCACTGTTCATGTGCGTTAATGATTACAGCAATCAATATGACCTTATATGCTGAGGGAAAAATGCTTCAGCAAGAACAGTGATAGAACTAAGTCCATCTATAAGGTGCAGTTTAAGACAACAAACATACAAGCATGGGTTACTGAAGCATTATAATGTGTGTGTGTGTGTGGGGGTGGGGTGGGGAGGCACTGTTGTTGGGTCTGGAACGGGAGTGGGGGGTTTGGGGGGTAAAAGCTGGTAAAAGTGTTTTCCCGAGGGTGGGTCTCACAAGTTTCACTCATACAAACCTGGGTGGATAAGTATACAAGGCTTATATCTCAAAATAAACTGGGTCACAGGTAGACCCTGGGTCAGTTTGAGTGCCTGTTCCAGTGTGGCAGGCCGCTGGCGCTGGTATCGGACTGTTGTACTATTGCATGAATTGCAGTGAATGATACTCCTGTCAAATGTTTATCTGTCCGGTTTTAAAGTAAACTTTCCACTCACTGGGCCGAGTAGCGTGCCAAAGTCACGTGGTGCGATTAATCAGCGTTATTG
The DNA here is from genome assembly GCA_037577145.1 of Brachypetersius gabonensis. Classification (NCBI taxonomy): domain Eukaryota; kingdom Metazoa; phylum Chordata; class Actinopteri; order Characiformes; family Alestidae; genus Brachypetersius; species Brachypetersius gabonensis. Next base: position 4,581 of record JBBJLR010158587.1, read on the forward strand.
TTTCTGAACATGAGATCAGACTCCCTCTTTCAGACAAACCAACAGTAAAATCACTGTGATGCAGAAAATTTTTTAGGACCTGCTAAATTGGCTTGAGCTCTGTTCAGACCTCAGATTGTGGCTTTTGAATCACATTTTGATTTTACTTAATTGGATTTGCGTGTGAGAAACAATCAGCATACAGTCTCACACAAAGGTCTGGGCACCCCTGTTCAAATGACTTTCTAAGAGTAATTAAGTACACACCCACTACAGAGAACACACATCTCCCGAGTTGAACATAACAGGAAAAAAGCTTAAATATGTCCTATTAAAAGTTATGGCATATTGTGCTATAAAACGCAGTATTTAAATATGTTCTCAGTAGAGGATGTGTTCAAATTCACTTAGAGACAACAGAGTGTTTGGACTTTCCCATACTGCTGTATTCATTATATTATGATTTTTTTGCTCTTTTTACTTCTGACTGATCTTCTGACCTTGAAGTTTAGTTTAATAGGCTGTGAAAGTTAAAATCACTTTATGTTTTGCCTGTTTGTGGTGGTACACACTCTGAACTACTGTTTTGTTTTTGGACCATTTTTCTAACATGACCATCTTGTGGTGTCTTGAATGGGCCACTTTTGTTGGCTGCTTGTTGTCTGAACACTCCTGTTTCTGGACTTTGAGTGCTCTTACTCTTAGTATCCAAGTATTAGTATTCTTATACTAATACTTGGTATTCTTAGTTTTCCAGTTTTTCTTAGTTTTGCAATTTACTTCGGAAACAGTTCCTTCCTGTTAAACCTTGCAAATGATGGTGGTAGAAATTGAACATTGTGAGGGAGCAGGCTTAAGGATGCATTGGAATTAGACATGATTTTAATCCATTAAAACATGCTTTGATTGGATCTACTATTGACCGATCAGATCACACTGGGTTGCCGTAATCCTAAAGGTTGTCCTTAAAAGGCTTGTCGCATTAGTTGAGTGATGGGTTGTGCCTGTCATTATCTTCTGAGAGTAAAAATCTGAGGTCTATTAGTCAGAGAAAGTCATTGTCTCTGCATACTTGAAAGAAGAAGTCAGCTTTCACTCATACGAGTTCTGTTCCCACCCTTAATGTGGAAATGCTTCTTCCAATATCTTTGTCTGTTTGAAATGCAGAAATGTAGGGAAGATGTCAACCTGGTCAAAAGTTCACTTTTGGGATATTTCTCTCGTTTCTGGAAACCGAGTGTTAAGCCATCATGATATGCCGTATCGTGTATATATAACTCTCAAGCACTTTCCTATGCATGAATTCACTGAAGATGCAATTATTACTACTATCATGCCAGTGTGCCGTGAGACCCATTCAGCGCCACACCTGGCATGAGTCATGGCTTTTGTGTCCTGCATGTCGACCGGTCCATGTGTTAACTAGTTTCGGTCATTAAATGACTGCTATTATTACACTTATATTTGACATTGATACACTTTCACAGTACAACTTTCTGGATCTTTACACATGTTTACGTTTAACTTTACATTTACAGCATTTAGCAGACGCTCTTATCCAGAGCAACGTACATCAGTGCCTAAGTCGTCCACATCTTTTCTTTATCCCCGTGAACATCTGTTTTAACATGGTTTCAAAATGCTAGGTGTGCATTCCTTGATGTGAACATCGCTATGATGCATAAACCAAGAGAAGTTGTCCAAAATAGGAAATAAACTTTTGGATCATTAATATACATTTGTAACGGACACAAAAGACAGACCCATAGTCAGAAACAAAAAATAATGAAAATTTTAATGAAATACAAGGCCACAAAGACAGAAAGGCAAAAATCCACAAAAACGTAGCAAAGAGTCCAAAAAAACAGGGATCCGAAAAAAGGCAAAACACAGCAAAGTCCAACAGGCAAAAGGGGAAACTCCAAAGTCCAGAAACGAGTCAAAAGCCACAAGAAAAGTCCAGAATACGATAGAGAATGCTCGGTAACTAGATGGGGCTAGAATACTTTGTACTGGTGGAAGGTTTATATAGTTCCAGGAAGACTGGAATTCTATAACTTCTAATTCCGTACCAGTCCTTACAACATTAAAGTTAAAAATGTTCTTTCCTTGTTCTAGAAAGCTACTGTTTCAGATGTGTTACATCCATGACGATATAAAGCTCCTGTAAAAAAAGATTTACTGTGCCATTTTTGTTTTGTTTTTCTTTTGGGTAAACAGGGTCAAAAGAGCATACACAGGAGCATCAGCACCAAGACCACAAGTTCTCAGAGGAACTCCATGTTTCCCAGCAGCCCCCCAGCCATAAGCCAGACCCGGACTGTGACCGACGGCTTCATAACCCCTCGCCTGACCTCCTCTTCTGCTGTTGGCATCAACAATGCTTTTTGGAACCAAGACATAAGACAGACAGCCAGACTAGAGCGGAAACACACCTATCCTCCCCACAACAGTGCTGGCCATCCCATAGCAAATGGCACAATTCAATCCAGTAATACTAATCAGTTCACTAAAACTCAAACCATCACCAAACGACCACCTTCCACCCACTCTAACCCAGAACCCAAGGGGCCAGCAATCACTAGGAGCAAAAGTGAGACTAATGGGTGAGTTTGAAGGTCTGATTAATGATTAGATTGTTCTCATTTTTCAATTAATTTTGACTAATCGAGTAGGAGATATGAAAAGGTATGCATCAACAAATAACAATTCCATTAGCATACAAAGAAAATGTAACCTGGCCTAATATAGACCCTTGAGAGCCACCACTTACTTTTTGTATGGTAACTGTAAAACTGTTAAACCAGCATTCTCTCATCACTGATGGTATGTGTTTACTTTTTTAAACTAGGATAAATGGAGAGGCATCCTCAACTGATCTTACAGTACCAGAAGCAGTGAAATGTCTCTTCAGCCAAGATCAGAATTATCAGCTGTTTGGTGCTTCCTTCATTCAGCACAGCACTTTCACAGATGATAAAGCCAAGCAAGAGGTGGGGAAACTTTCATCCTGGTCCAAATTGGTGTTATTCTTGTTTTGAGCATCCATGAGTTTTAGGTATAAATGCTAATATTGAACATTGTTGAAATCATAATGATGTCACAGTTTTAAATGAACTACATCAGTTCTTATTTCAGAACTCCACTTTTTATCACTTCTGTCCATTGAAATAATAGGCTTCCTTAGGTGTCACAGCTTTGTTTCAAGCAATGGAATGCTGCTATCATCATCTTGCCTCAGTCTGGGCTTTACCTGATTACATCCACCCATGTCTCAGTAGTCAACAAGCAAATCTATTCCATACTTTCTCTCACAGGTACTGAAGATGAAGGGCATTCCACCTTTGGTATCTCTGATGAGCAGCTCTAACCCTCAGATCCAGCAGACTGCAGCATCAGCACTGCGAAACCTGGTGTTTAAAGACCAGGCCAATAAGGAGGAAGTACAGCGCTGTGGAGGAATCCCCCAGGCAGTGCAGCTGCTTAAAGATACAGACTCAGCCGAAACACTGAAACATGTGACAGGTAAACACCTGACAGATCTGTGGAGCTGATAGGTTGGATGCAACCTCACATCAACACCAATTAATTCATGAAAGGGGGGCCACAAACACTGTCTCAGTTAGAAAAGAATAAAGAACAGAACCAAAGGTTATTTTTCCATTGCGCTAGTTCATTTTCCACCTAATTGAGAAAGAATCGGAACCCTCATAATGATCAATTTAAAGTGGCTATTTAACATTAAACGATATGGGTCTCCAGTCTTGGAGGGCCGTGATCCAGCAGGTTTTGGTGATTTCCCTGCTCCGAAACACCTGGTTCACCTCACCAGTTAATTGTCATGTTTAGTGAATGTGTTTGAGTAGGAGAACCATCAAACTGTGCTAGACTCCGGCCCTCCAGGACCCCTGGTTTAGAGCATTATTCTGCAAAAATACTGTTTTTCTAATTAGAGCTTAACACTGGTTGGGCTGATAGTAGATAAGTCAGTGCACTTTTCAGACATAATTCTGCAGTAACCAGAAAAGTTAGAGGTGGTTCTTCTCTGTACTTCTGATCATTTTTCAAAGAGAAAAAATCTGGTTTGAGTCTGCTGCCCTGCCTCAAGGTGACTACATTAGGAAGATTGGCAGAGAGAAAATTATATATTTTCTTCTATTTCTGAAGTGTTTTACCTGCAAGTCTATGCTAGTAGGTGACTCACACATTTTTCCATGATCCCCTTCACCTTGCAGTATTCATATCAAATCCAGTTTAATTTAGCCCTTAGAACCTTAAGGGTATTTTTCTGGTTTATGCACGAAATATTCTTTTCTGATATTTAAAGCCTTAAACAGTATGTCATGTACAAGTGTCTCATATCCTTTTCAGCACAACATAGGTAGAATGATAAAAGCATTATTTATATAATTTAATCCATTATTTGGACACAGCTGACCCACTAGCCGACTTTGTGATGTACATCATTCAGGCGCTGTGGGTTAAAGCTCTTTTAAAGATTGTTTTTACGTGTTGTACAGGCCTTTATTTGCCTGTTGTGTTCTGGTAAGCTGATTTGCTGTGTCTCTGTCCCAAAACAGGTCTCCTGTGGAACCTTTCCTCCGTGGATAATCTGAAACCTGAGCTACTGCGCAGTTCTCTGCCTGTTCTCACCGAAACCATCCTGGAACCGTATGCAACCTCTGCAGACCAGGGTGCCAATCCTGATCTAGACCCTGAGACCTTCTATAATGCCACAGGATGCCTAAGGTAAACAAAGCCAGGTACTCTTGGCATTTCCCAGACAGGAATTAAGCCTAGTCTTGGACTTGATGTGTCTTTTAACAGAGAATCTCCATTCAGAATGTTGTGAAGTCCAAAACTAGAATTCATCTCTGTTCATTAAAACAACCTGAAAAATAATTCTAGTTTTGATACTGGTTTCATTTTTTAGGCCTTGCCTTTGTTTTATGCACTGCCTTTGTTTGTTTAAGGGATTATTATGTTATTACAATTACTTTTAATTACAATACTATGTGTTTTGTCTCATTCGTATACATACAAATAAAATAAATGTTTTTTTTTCTGCTCACCAAATGGCACCTTTTTGGGTATTTATGTAATTAAGAATGTTAATTAATTCAGAAATCCTCATTACATGCAAAATAGTCAGGGTAAAGCGAGAGCTAGATCATCCACCTGCCGCATTAGAATAAGGTAGCATTGTTAATAGCGGGACACAGATCGCACCTTCAAACGTTTGCAATTGCTTTAGCAAGAACAATCACGTCATTATAAATCTGAAACTGCAGTTTTGTCCGCCAGCTCACTCTCTGCCAGGATATCGTGAGCCCGGCAAATGCTAAGCCCAATATTGACTTAACTGTATTTAATATGCACTTTATTAAGAGTGTCACCTGTGTGACCTGGAAATAAATGTGAGAATGTGCAGTTTGAACCTGTTTGCTCCTCAGGCCTAGATCAAACACAGGGATTAAAAGAATGCCAGCAAAGGGATAATCATCCTGTTGCTGTTATGCAACCATGATTCTTTTTTTTACCCACAGGAATTTGAGTTCAGGTAAACTGGCGAGCAGGCAAGCCATGCGCAACTGCAAGGGCCTGGTGGACTCAATGGTCAGCTACGTGCAAAACAGTGTGGAAGCAGGCAACCTGGATGATAAGGTAGTTTCATCTGGACAGTGGCCGGTGTGTTCACGTATTTAGGGTAGAACTGGCTAATTAAGGATGAAAATAATGTTGTATTTTCAATAAAACCTTAATTACATGTTAAGGGTAATTAAGGATGACATTAACGGGTTATTTTAAATGTCACATGTAGACATCCAACAAGACATGCCAGGCAATGCTAGAAGGATTGAGATGATTAGTTGACACATAGATGATCGCGCCAATCTTTTAAAAGCACACCCTTTAAAATTCCCAATTATGTGTGTATCGACGAGACTTGTCTGGAAACCTCACCCATATTATACGAGCTGTTTACTTAACAATTATGTCACTAGTTTTATGTAATTGCAGCGACGAGGAAGCTTTACTTGTATTGTTGTTTCCAGTTTTTGTCAAGAGGCAGCAGATCAGTAAAGTGCATGGACTCATTGTGAGATAAACCTATGCAATAAACATGAAGCATACGTGCCTGGCCTAACAGCTGTTCACCGTTTTGTTGCTTTTTGCTCTCAGTCTGTGGAGAACTGTGTGTGTACTCTGCACAACCTCACCTACCAGCTGGAGAGCGAGTCACCTGCTCTTTTTAACAAGATGAACGCCCTGGCTGGATACGCTAACCGTCGCACCAACACTACAGACACCGGCCCCATAGGCTGCTTCAGCAGCCAGAGCCGCAAAATCCAGCAAGAGGTTAGTCCTTCAAAAGCACTGCTCAAGTTGTCATACATGTTCAAGGCATGATATCAAAATGTTTTGTTTATTGTTTTCTTTTTGGCACTTTACAGTAAGGCTACTCTTATAATGGGTTCCTAAATGATTTATAATCAGGTTGTTAATCAGGTTGTAGATAGTTTATTTATCATTAATAAGATGATATCATTAATACATTGATGCAGGCTCACTATTTTGCAGATCTCAGATCTTGCTAGTTGCTGAGCTTATCTTCTCTCTTTCTCAGGCAGAACTGTTAGCTTCATCAGGTCTTTATTAACATGCTACTAACATTAAAACACCAGGCCTTGATTAAACAATGTGCATCTATGTATTGTTTAGAACTGTATATTAATGATTTCTAATCTGTCTATAACCTAGTTAATGACCTGATTATAAATGTATAACCCCTCATAAAAGAAGTTATTTTAAAGTGGTGCCTTTTTTTTACAATTATATGACATGGATAAGGATTTTTCTCATATTTTCTCCCAGTGACACAATTCATGTACAGACTGATTTTGAATGGGCGAAAAGGTGAATTCTCCTATGAAAAGTGTGTTCACCGTCTTGCAGAACCACTTTGACTATCCAGTGATAGAGGACAACAACCCCAGTGGGCAGAGTTGGCTCATCAACTCGAAGACCCTGCAGTCGTACCTGACTCTGCTTGGATCCAGCGAGAGACAGACGACTCAGGAGGCGTGCTGCGGAGCTCTCCACAACCTCACGGCCAACAAGGGCATCGTAAGACCTCACCCTCTGCCTTTACCTGACAAGTGTGACGCATTAAACAAACAGTTACCTGATTTTTTTCACTTTCTTAAACCCAGGATTGATAACTAATGATGCATAAAAAAGATAAATAGAGATAATTAAAACAGATAATTAAAGATAAATATAAAAGGCTAGAAAACTGATAGTGAACGTGTTTGTCTGTGTGTGCACAAGTAGGTCACTGTGTGTGTGTATGTGTGCGCGCGTGTGTGCGAGTAGGTGTGTATGTGTGTGAAAGTGTAACAATACTGAGTAAATGTCTCAGTTTTAAATTTGAATGAACAAATGCTGGTCCAGTTCCAAAGGAGCAGGGTGTTCCCAAGCTCACAAGTTCAGTTTTAGTACCCCTAGTAGGCATAAAATGTTCTGGCATCTGTAGCGTATGTGTCCCAGCAGATATAAGAGACTGAGGATGAGAAGGAAAATAGTGTTGCCTATAATGAGGAATGCACTGCTGTGATGATTAGAGTGCAGTAGAGTAGAGTTCTCAGCTCGGTTGTCTTTTAGTGTGTTTTTCTGTAATAAAACGAAATGATTAAAAGCATTGTGAAATGAAAAAGGTTTGATTTGATATGATTACATGGGTGTCATTCAGAATATTTTTTAAAACTATGTGAAAACCACATGTGGCTGGTACACTAGTGGAATAGTGACACATTATTATGCTTGACAATGAGTGCATACCGTACCGAACATTATTCCATCCATTTATAAGTGCAGTGAATTTGAGTTCATGCCGTTTTTACAGCTTCTGTCTGAATTATGCAATGAATGATGTAGTAAAAAAAAATGTATGTGCCCAACAGTTTAAGAAAAGCTACTTTCCTGAGATGTTAGTTGGTAGATCTAAAAGCAGCCATTACCATTATGGTCATTAAAAGAAACGTTATGATGTGCTTTACAGGTGTCGGATGTGATGAGTCAGACGATGGTTCAGAAGCTGAATGGTCTCCAGCACATTTCCCCACAGCTGCAGTCCTCCATCCCCAGTGTGAGGGACAGTGTCACCTCGCTCCTGGGGAACCTCTCTCGAACCCCACGTCTGCAGAGCATCGTGGGTAAGTCCACAGCAGAAGCCACTTCATTCATAATGTTAACGATCAAAGACAGATTTTTAATTTCTTTATTTATTTGTGTATTATCACTGTATTTTGGTGTATTTAGTCATTCTAGTTGGTGCAATAAGTAGTTTTTGTGTTTTGTGTTGTACTTTGTGTTATAACTGTTGTTACATAGGTGTCTCTATGTAGTGATGTGTTTTTTTGGGTAAGGATGACTATGTAGTATTGGATTAATGTGTTCTGTTAATTGTTAGTATTGGTGAAAGAAGGTTGTATCATGTAATATTAACCCCTTAAACTCACATTTTACAGTATAGGCTCGACTTCCACTTTCCGTTTTACATTAGGTAACTGGTACTTGGTACTATTTTGTAATACCTACTCTGTTGTTGTTCTAAGTCATCTAAGTAGGTACCAAATCACGAAAACACTGTCTGGTCAGAGAGAATCAACACATGACACAGGAAATTCCTCACTATTCTCTATTGCTTCAGTGATGACATCATGACGGCTCCTTGTGGTATCATTATATGTTTTGAGGGGAACTGACTGCAGTGGAAAACAAATGAGGTACCAAGTACCAAAAAGTGAATAGAGTCGAATTGAATCGGTACCATGCAGCGTTAAAGTGACATCACTGTCATATGCGTGTGGTCAGAAACCTGTGGTTAAATTACATACGTCGTTGATTTTTACAATTGCAAATGAGTACACAAGCTCTATAGGGAACACACATAAAAAGGACATTTTCCTGTACCCAAAATGTATGTTTATTTCCTCCAGAAAATTAAACAGTATTATTGCAAAAATCTCTGTATTCTCTGTTCTTTTTTTTTTATTATTTAGAAATACAACAAAATATTAAACTGGGAAGCAGCCAAACCTAGGCATGCGAGTGTACAAGTTATGTTTATAGTAGTTACAGAATACTAAATTTAATTGGTAATTAATAATACGGTGCAATTTGCATCATGTTTACGTGATTTAATTGTGTTTCGCCCAAATGTAGTTATGATAATATTGGCCAAAGATTTGCTGGTATGGTGTGGTGCAGTTTTTGCTCTGTCGCTGGTCGTGCTGAGTTGTGTTTAATGTCTTTGCTGCAGCTCGTCAGGCCCTTCCTCAGCTGATCCGGAGCCTCAGCTCTGGTGTGACACAGGGAGAGAAACTTTCTACCGAATCTGACAGCGCCATAGCAACTGCCTGCCACACTGTAAACAACCTCCTGAGGGCCGAGCCTGAGATGTCAAAGCAGTTACTGAACAACACCCTGATCAACTCACTGAATGACATTAGTCAAAACACGTGAGTGCCTCTGAGTGCCACACTAAGATTAATCTGAGAGTGCTTTGCTTAAGAGACAGACGTTGTAATGTGTCATGGGTTCTTTGTGTGCTGTGTCGACAGAGCTTTGCCCAAAGCCAGTAAGGCAGCTGGAGTTCTCCTCCACAGTCTCTGGTCTGAGAAGAACATTCAGAGTTTCCTCAAGAAGGTGAGGACATGACTTCAAATGCTACAAATCCTTTAAATCCCGTCTTACAGCCAATTCACATAGAGCCTGGCAGGTGATGTAGAAGGTTTTCATGATAAAATAATTGTGCAAAAATATACAATATCAGTGTAATATTTATAATTAATGGATTAAAAAAAAATTGCTCTGAATAGTTTTTACTTGCCCATCCTGAAAATGTGTCCCATTTAGTAGTATTACTGATTTTGACAGTAGATGACTGACCTGGGCTGAAATACTCCTGTGTATAAATGTAATAGTTTTAATTGACTAGCCTCGTGGTAATTATTTCAGGGAACAGGTTAATTTATTGGAGAGTGTATGTTTTTTTTCTTTCATTTTTATTTTCTGTTTCTGAAACTGAATTTAGTTTAGTGTATA
>JBBJLR010158622.1:0-14668 GCA_037577145.1 Brachypetersius gabonensis
GCATATGTGGTGTGTACACATACACACACACACACACACACACACACACACACACACACACACACACACACACACACAGCTACTCTGTCTGTGTAGGTGTTGATCCGGTTGGGCCGCCAGCGGTGGAGAATCAGGGGGCGGATCCAGACTGATGACAGACAGCTGTGGGATGAAGAGGAGATGGTCTTCCTTCCTCATATCCATGAGAACTTTGAGATCAAGGTGAGTGATGCACTCACACACACACACACACACACACACACACACACACACACACATACACACACGCACCTGTTTAAACATCACTTCCTCCGAAGGCCATCCGGGGCGGTCTGATGACAGAGACGTCCCATTTGTTCATGCAGGCTGTATTGATACAGTATCAGGTTTCATGAGTGTGATTTTACACAGGAAACCTTCATGTAACTACTTGAATTATATTGCTCACTTTTGCATAATCATATCATTTTTATTTATCAGTTGTGTAGCAGGGCTACACAATATATGCAAAACGCAATCACAGCGTTTCTGACAGGGCGACCAATCACAGCTCCAGGTGAGATACTGGGTATTCTGAGAGATCTTCATAATCCAATGAAGTCTGATTGTTAATGTTGTTGGTAAATCAGTGCATGAACAGGCGGGGGTGTTGTTTTTGTGACATCACAAAAGCTATGATTTGAAAACTGGCTGTTTCTGTTGCTTATTTTCCATGTATGGACTATATGGATGAATGAGAGTGAACATACCATTTGATACAATATTTAAACCTTTTTAAGTCCAGAAAAGTGACTGCAATGTCTTTAATTTCTTGAAAGGTAGTGCAGTCACATTATGATAATCACAGTACTGATATTTTGTCCATATTGTGCAGTTTTACTATGTAGGATTTCAATGTGGTGATACAATATTTCACTGCAATATTTTATTTTAGGCGATTTTGAAAGAATTTGTTAAAGTAGTATTAAAAAGGTACAAAAAGTTATCTAGGAATATGAAAGTTGTGTCCCTTTAAAACTATTTTAAGGTTCCCAGTTAGATCTTAAGGGCCACATTGTACCTTTAAAGATGCATTTGTCCTGTTGGTACCTTGTTAAAATATATTCATTTTTTAATCTACTCAATGTATGTGAAGCCTGTGAAAATGCTTATTAGACATTATGGTTGTCTCTTTAATTTTATCCTTGAAGTACTGCAAGTTCCTGACAGGCTTCAGTCACCTCTTATGTGATAACCTTATTCATTTGGACCCTAAAGATTTTCTGCGCTATGTCAAATGTATTGGGTGTTAAGACAGGGTCACATGACTTCCGCCCGAACCACAGATTCAACAAAAAAGAATTGAGACTTGATTTGGACTTGACCACCCATGACTTTTGACCTGACCACAGTGATTTTCACTTGGACTTGAGCCCCAAGACTCTGTCAGTGGTTTTAGTGTTAGCAAGTTAGCCAGCTTGCTAATTGCTATATGCTCATTAGCAAACCGCAGCTGCAAATAAATCTCAAAGACAATTCTGTATTTTGCTGGACACTAATATCCACATTTATTGGGATACGTAAGCACTGTACTCTTGCAGGTATTGAATGATCTAGTTTAAGTATGTTCACCTATAATATTGTGGTTGTTAATGGTGGCGCTGTGGGTAGTACTGTTGCCTCACACCTCCTGGGTTTGATGTTTGAATCTGGGTCCTGGTCTTGAGTGTGTTTGCATGTCCTCATCGTGGTGGTGTGGGTTTTCCTTTGGGGTCTCCAGGTTTCTCTCACAGTCCAAAGACATGCTGTCAGGTAAACTAGGTGTTCAAATTCAATAAAAAAAAAAAATCGAAAAACTTTATTGTCACCGAGGGGCAATTTAAAAGGCATAGAGGAACAGCGCACACATACAGATGACACATAATATATGTGTTAGCAGCCATGATCAGACCCATTTTGCAGGATAACACGTGTCTAAGTCAGAAACCCACTCAATCCAAGTATGTGAATGAAAAATTTGTCTTTCTGTACAAACTTGAGCGCTCTTTTGTATCTGTGGCAGTTAAACACTCTATACTCAAGGGGGTGATAGAGTTAAGTCAAGCCAGGTTTACTGATATGGCTCATTAACAAACACAATGATTGACTAAGGCCAGAAACCGACTCACTGCAAGAGCAAATACACTGTCCTTCTGTACAAACGTGTGTGCTCTTACGTTTCTGTAGCAGTTAAAACACTCTGCACTCAAGGGGACAATAGAGAACAAATCAGGTCATCCAAGAACTTAATTTACTGTCATTCCAACAGCCATGAACATGTGGGCAGTAAAGCTGTTTGGAGAGAGGAAAGGAAAGTTCCAATTAGGATTTCTTCATGTCCATCCTTTTTCTCCGAGGCAGAACTGAGCTCAGTTTAACATCAATATGAGATTCTGACCATGTTCTCCCACTTTTTAAATTCAGCTCCTGAGAAAGAGCTTCTCTACTCTCAGCCCGATCCTTAAGACCTTAAGACCTTCTTTTCTTTCACTGCTCTTATCTTTATTCAGCCCAGATCTTCAGATCCTCAGATCAACCAGAAAACTTAATTTCTTATAAATGAGCCTGAAATTTGTCTCAGTGATCAAATTCAAGTGTCAAAACTTTCAAAGTCCAATAGTTTTGATCCATAAGGTTGTTTAATGAGAAAAAAAACCCTGAGAAACTGATGAGAACAGCAGAAGCTGATTTTTCCTTTTTGCTTTTTTCTACTAAAGGAGGGTTTGGGAGAAACAGGTCAGACTTTAATAATCTCCAAAGAAGAAGATGAATTATTTCTGATGAGATGAAGAAAAGGCTGTTGTGAGCAGCAGACTTTTCCTATGGGTACTTACAAAAGAATGAAATATTGATCGTATATTAGAAATGTTTTTATGAGTGAATACAGCTTGACCACGCTTGGCTGTTGCTCTAGCAACCATTGCTGCAGCGTTATGATAAATATTAGAATACAAGAATGAGCAAACTGTGTTCGACTATCTGGAAGCGTTTGTGTCCTAATCTTTGATGAAGTGTTTCTGGTTTCAGTACATATAGTAAATATAAACAGTGTAAAACAGTCTAGAATCGGTGTTTACCCTCAGAACTCAGAGTGTATCAGTAAACTCTGATTTTAGTAAATATAACCGGTCTAAAACAGTCTAGAACCGGTGTTTGTTCTCCTCCACTTGTGGGCGGAGACTATCCAGAAAGTTCTCCCAGGTCCAGAGATCTTGTGTGTTTTTTTGTTTGTTTCTAAAACCTTTATGTTCTTTTGTGTGTGGTTTTAAATCCCCAGTAGTGTTTTTATTATTATTATTCTACATGACACAGGAACACCAAACAAAGCTCAGCATGACGTATGACACCTCGAGCACCAACACAAACCTAGGAACTTCTATATAAGGAGCTGTTTTGTTTTATAACAATGATTTATCATTTGTCGCGCTGCCGGTATAAATCCACTCTGCTTGTGTTCTAAGGGTTAAAGCTGGAGAGTGAGAGGTCTGGCAGGGCGGAGGAGCTCCTGCCAAACATTGAGACTCATTACGAATAGATTTACTGTTTAATATAAGTCCCATTCTTGGATCTGCAAATGGAAAGTTGTTAAAGTGGGGATCATACATTCATCTCCCGTTTTTCCCTGAAGAAGCTCGAGTCAGCCCTGAATTTGTGCAATCATGAGGTTCTAAATCAGGACTACGTACGACTGGCCTGGGGACTAGTTATGGTCTGCTTTGCGTTTATAGAGTTTGGCAAAGCACATCCTTAAACAGGACATTCCTTGCAGGAAACATTGGGCTGAGCTTCTGTTTTAGGAGTCCTGAATCCTAACCCCACATGATCCCCCCCCCCACATGAGCAGTTAGGCTGGTGAAAACAATGAACTGAAAGATACCAGTAATCCCCACATCAAATCTGGCAAACAAAGGAAAAAAACCGTAAGAGAGTGTGGCATGGTTGGTGGAAAGTCTCACTGAAATATGTGAGTGGGACAAAAAATTGAATTAAAGCCTACAGTTATTACAGTCTCAGATTCTCAGTTCAAACTATCGCCATTCATTTGCATTTACTGTTACCACTGAGCTTTTCTGACTACAGTACTCCTGCAGGTAATAGTTTATAATGCCCCTGATGCTTAGAGACTACACTATAAAAAGAATTAAGTTTGTTGCCTTGAAATGTTTTGTGCAAATATAAAACACAGATTTTTATTACGTGCATTATATATTTTCAACGTTAAAATTCTAAACTCTTTAGCAGTAATAGCACTCAGCTTTGGGAGCACATGAGTGCTGCCACTGTAGCCAGCGTGCCTTCTACATACTTTAAGTACATTCTGGCATATAAAAAAAAAAACAACAGTGATGCTAAAAATAACAAATATTGAAAGAATAATCATCAAAGTTAACACAAAAGTTTTTGCTGTAGGTTGAGGTGGATTCCTTTTTGGCCAGTACAAAAGAAACACTGAAAAAGTAATGAGCACATCAGAATAAGAGAAATAATGCAGCGTTTACAGAACTTGGATAATTCAACAAAAACAAATCTCTCATTCTCTCTTAAACAAAATGGCAATAATGAGCTTTGAGGATCTTCTAGTAGTGTTTTACCATCCAACTGGTCTCAGTGTGAGAGGAGAGAGTCGATTACAGCACCGTTTTATACTTTACCTCATTAAATAAGATGTGATTCAGCTGATCACTAATCAGTCCCTCTTAAAGCAGAATGAGGTGTTTGTGTAGGAATTTAACAGACACTGGACTGGAACGGTTTCACACTCATAGAGATGCTGATACAAAAATAGATTGCAGTGCTCTCTTATTTTTTCTGGAGCTGTATATATATCAAAAATGACTAAAAACATATAAATAATATGGTAATCAGACAGAAAATGCTACAGTTGATTAATGGAAGTATCCTGAGTCTTTTTGTTAGCCTGAGCCTGTCCCTGTGCTCTCACAATGTAAAATACAGTTTTAAAATGAAACAATTCACCAAAAGGCATTTTGACAAAACAGGTTCCTCATTCCATATTTCTCTGAAGTGTTTGTATGCACTTGACGTCAAGAGTTTTACTTTCTAGTACAGGACTGATGGAAACAGCTTTATTTGCATATTTTTTCGTGACCTTTCAGTTGTTTTTGCCAGCTGGATGGAAAGCAGGGAGCATTCAAATGAGGCCATTCCTGATTGGACCAATTCCACTTTCATGATTGCATTCATGTTCTCAGAGGCCTGGGATTGGATTTTGGCAGCATGGGATGCAGACAGCAACCTTTTCTTGATGTCTAGTTGTGGTATCAGGTCAAATCGTGGATGAAAGCTCTTCAGAGAAGTGTTGAGGTGTGGAATAGATCCTTCTGCCCTGGGCGCCTGATCATCATTCCCAGATGTTGCCCAGAGTCCCTGAACAGAATTCCAATGACCTGCATTTTCTTTACATTTTGGACACATGAAAACATCTTGCAACCTCTTGCAGGTAACCGAGGTGAAGGGGCTGAGTTCCATCCTGGTCGGAATGGTGACGTGTAAGAGCGCAGATTTCTTCATGGTGCGTCCGCAGCTGATGGTTGTGGACATTACGGAACTGGGAACCATCAAGCTACAGCTGGAGGTGGTCTGGAAGTAAGTGGGCCTGCATACCTGCATGTTAGAACATTTCCACCACACATTTAAAATGTGTTTACAAGAAAGGCAGGCTGCGTAGCGACAGCTTGGCGCGCCAATGCTGGTGTATGAGCATTCAGTTTTTTTATTTAGTGGCAGAATTGCACACTGAGCTGCTTTCAGAAAGCAAATTCCAGCCTTTGCGAAAGGATCCAACAATTATTTAGAAGTCAAAAGAGCTGAAAGTGGTGACAGAGTAGCGTGCTGACTAATTCCCATATCACTGTTAAAAAGAATTTTCTCGAAAACAAAAAAGAATTGTTGATTAAATTCTCTATTAAAGCAGCAGTTTATTAAAAAAGACACTGTTAACACACACTTTTGTGACCCTATCTGGCCATAAAAAATGGCCTAAAATGTCTCTCAGCCATTCTATGCAATGCTCTGCAAACAAAGCCACACCCCCGTCCCGTCTCCTTGCCGTGGCAGCCAATGAGTCGAGTCAGATAAAGTTTATTCATGTAGCTTATTATCACATGAAAATGTCATTAGCTGTACTTTACAGGAAGAGACTAAAAACTGTAAGAAATCAGGAAACATAGAAGTAAAAAAATTAACACCAATAAAAGATTAAAAGTTTTTATGGAAGTGCAGATATTTAAAAAGGCAGACAAGAACAGTGCAGTTTTTAGCAGCTTTTTAAGCTCCAGTCGGTGCAGATCTGATACTGAGGGGTAAGTTGGACGGCATAGTGGATAAACACCATTTCACCAGGTTTAGTTTCAGATCTTTTCTCCACTAGCTGAGCAGTGAAGAACACTAATCTAACAGCTAATTCTGGCTAGCATTATTAGACTCCTGGCCATGAGACCAATACTAATTTGTGTACTTGTTTAAGTGTTCTGAGTGATTCATGTGTTTAATATAAGGTTCAAAAATATAATCTTTCCTTTCTGGAAATGTGCTTTCTGTTTGCTGTGTAAGGTTGATTAACTGTCTATCAATATTTAGCATCATGTATTTGGAAAAACGAGTTTTAAAAGTCTTAGTAACTGTTGAAGCCTGGCTGAGTTTGGATTAAGTGATATTTGATACTGTGAGGCTAAAGTGGAGCGGCTGCACTGACAGGGATTAAATAAACTTTTAATGAAGTGTTAGCAGCAGGATGACTAACACACTTATACACACACTCTACACTAACACACACACACACACGCACACACACACACACATCTATATATACTTCTATATATACATCTCTCTCTCGCTATATATATATATATATACATGCTATGTATATACAGACACACACAGAGTGCAGGGCTGAGAGACTCTACAGGCTTGTAAGATGTGTTTAATTTAGTGAAGCTGTAAAAAGGGGCCATGAAAATCCCCTCCACCTGGCTGAAAAACAGTGAAAAATGATCTGTGTGCTGGAGTGTCCATGTGTGTGTGTGTGTGTGTGTGTGTGTGTGTGTGTGTGTGTGTGTGTGTGTGTGTGAGAGAGAGAGAGAGAGAGAGAGAGAGAGAGAGAGAGAGAGAGAGAGAGAGAGAGAGAGAGAGAGAGAATAGAGTATAGAGAGAGAAAGAGAGAGAGCGAGAGAAAAAGAGAGAGCTGGTCTCTGTCACTCCTCTTTTTCTCTGTGATCAGCTGTTCCTCTACAGCTGGCATGTGTTAGCTCTAAGTGTATGTGAGCGTGTGTGAGTGTGTGAGTGTGTGCTGCTGGGGATTTTCTGTGCATGTTTCTGCTCAATTACAATCTGCCCCAGCAAGTCTTCTCCAGCGCACTGACGGCCCTCTCCAGCTGCTGGACGCTCCTGCATTCCTGCACCAACACACCACCAACATCAAACA
This sequence comes from Brachypetersius gabonensis, assembly GCA_037577145.1. Lineage (NCBI taxonomy): Eukaryota > Metazoa > Chordata > Actinopteri > Characiformes > Alestidae > Brachypetersius > Brachypetersius gabonensis. Next base: position 7,463 of record JBBJLR010158622.1, read on the forward strand.
TCTGCTCACACACACCAGAGTTCAGTCCTGAAATACACACACATCCCACCTTCAGAGACTGTTTCAGATCCATCCAACAGCTCTACTGTCACAGACTGAGACAACAAGATTGAGCATTTTCTCTCACCTCTACACCCCCAGTGTTTCTAATCTACAGACGTTTAGAACATCCCATACATCCTTAACCCTCAGAACTCAGAGTGTATCAGTAAACTCTGATTTCAGTAAATATAACCGGTGTAAAACAGTCTAGAACTGGTGTATGTTCTCCTTCACTCTCGCCGTTGTTGCTCTTTCTCTTGGCGCGCCGCTGTTCAGGCACTCTCCGGAGCCCCTCCCTCTGCAGGTTTGTGGGCTGAGACTATCTTGAAAGTTGTCCTGGGTTCAAAGCTCTTGTGTTTTTTTTTAGTTGTTTTAAATGACAATAAGTTTGGTTCTACGTGACACAGGAACAACAAACAAAGCTCAGCATGACATCTGAGACCTCAAGCATCAACCAGGGGAACTTCCATATAAGGAGCTATTTTGATGTATGACGATCATTTTTAATTTGTTGCACTTATAGCACAAATTTGTACTGCTTGTGTTCTAAGGTCTCCTTCTCTGTCTCACTCTCTGTTTCTCTGTCTCTCTGTCTCTCTCTCTCTGTTTATCTGTCTCTCTGTCTCTCTCTCTGTGTTTATCTGACTCTCTCTCTCTCTCCCTCTGTTTCTCTCTCAGTCCTTTTGACAGTGGTGAGGTGAAGCCTGTCATGTCATCTGCCAGTCGACAGTCCGTCCACAGCAGAAAGGGTTCTGTGTACAGCTGGACGCCTCCAAACACCCCCAGCTTCACTGAGAAATACTTTTTAGTAAGTCAGTAAAAGTTGTCCACTGTCAGTATGTGTCCAGAAATAAAAAGGCCAGTGGGACTGTTTGTCCATGCTGCACACACATGAGCCTCAGGTCTCGAAGTTTAGTGTTGAGCATCAGCTAGACGTTTAAACACTCAAACAGAACTGAACTCATCTTCTCTGCGCTGCAGTCTATGATGCGACAGCTCCAGGATGCAGACGGCTCGTTCTCTATTGGCTCCCGTGAATCCAGGGGTGTGTCTCTACTCAGCTACCTGTCTGACTCCGCCCAGGCGCTCACTCCGCCCGACTATGAGAGAGCCAGGCGCCCCCCAATCCCCCCGGATCCCTCCACAGACACTCAGTCCATGGATGAAGACCTTCTGAAGACCCCGCTGGGAGAGGTGGGATTAGAACCTGGGCTGGGTCAGAACAATTTAAAGAAATCTATTAGTTATTACAGATCTGTGGTAAAATCTCAGGCAAGAAAAACTTTTAAAATCTTTTATTTATTGGGGCAGTGAGTGCGATCATGCCAATAAAAAACATTAGAGTATCTATCTATCTATCTATCTGTCTGTCTGTCTGTTTGTCTGTCTATCTATCTATCTATCTGTCTGTCTGTCTGTCTGTCTATCAGTCCGTCTGTCCATCTGTCGTCCATCTGTCTATTTACCTATCTGACTATCTGTCTGTCTATCTATCTATCTATCTATGTATCTATCTATCTATCTATCTATCTATCTATCTATCTATCTATCTATCAATCTTTCTTTCTTTCTAGCTGTCTTCCTCTTTGCTCTCTGTCTTCATCAGTTTGTCCGTGTTATTAAAGAGATATTTTGGTTTGAACCTGCACTTCCATCATTTGTGCTAAGAAAGTATTTTTCTTTACATTTACTTTCTACCCCAACTCACTGTAAAGGTTTAAATCACAATAAAATACAAAAATAAGATGAATATCCAAGTCTTTGTTGGAGCATGAACTAAAACAATCTCCTAAAAGTCTATTTCCCTACTAGTCCCACCTCCTCTTCCACTCTTAAATGTAAATGTGGTGTGGATTGAATTCTACAGAATGTCTTTGTGGGATTTAGGTGAGAAATAATTCTGATAAAATGACATCATGCTTTGGTTACTGTTTAATTATCACAAGCATGAGCAGGAAATCATTGTGAATGAACTAGTTGTCCTACTGACGTGAATCGAGTGTCTGTGTAAATAACTTTGGGTTTCCTTCCAGGGAGACGAGAGTGGAGAATGGCCATCAGACACCAGCTCTCCCAGTCCAGGTGGCAGCAAGAGGGACTCCATATTCCTCTTCCAGCGCTACAGCACTCCCGATATCCTCCGGCAAAATGGAGAGGTGGCGACCAACCAGGAGGTGGAAACAGAGGAGAAACCGGCGCTGGAGGACGTCGGGGTGGAGGAGGTCTCAGCGGAGCAGGAGATGAAGGAGAAGCCCCAGGATCAAGCAGAAGCTGTGGGGAATTCCCAGAGGAGAGCAGTGGCTTTGAAAGTTAGCTCTGCTTTAGCAGACCTGGATGCCACGCTGCAGGACATGAGCTGCACTGAGGCCGAGTTACAGCGTCTGGATCTCCTAATCCAGGCTCTCAATCATGTCCTGAAGGTGAGATCACCCACAACCTCTGATCAGTAATGCCTTGAATTCACCGGACTGAAATGTGCACATCATTTCCTCACGGACACAGTAATGCACACAAACATTTTTAGCTGTTTTGCACACAGGCAGTTAACCCTGATTTCAGTAAATATAAACAGTGTAAAACAGTCTAGAACCAGTGTTTACACAGTGTTTTACAGTATATCAGTAAACTCTGATTTCAGTAAATATAAGTGTTATTAAGTGTTAATCCTCGTGAATTTTGATGTTCATTTTCTTCTTTTTCCCTCAGAGAGATGTCTTTCCTCTGCAGACCTCCTCCAGTGAGACTCTGGCTGTGGAGGAAGAGGAGGTGCTGGGCAGTTTTGATTTTCTGTCTGTCGATTTCACCGCAGACAACATCTCCTGCATGGGAAGCGTCAGGCTCAGGGACGATAGGTAGGTCATATATTCTTTATGTAAAGGGTCCATCTAATCTCCTAAAAGATGCATTACATTATCACATCACATTAATATTACTAAATATACTAAATAAAACTAAAAAGATAAATACAAATACTGTAATGCTTTACAGTAAAGCTATACATGTCACAATCCCCTGCAGCCACAAGAGGCCACAAGAGGCCGCCATCGGACTTTCATATTAGTTCACTTTGTAGGTTTGGCCTAAAATCTGGTTTGCTTGAGAGAAGGATTTCTACCGGCCAGAGGTTAGGAGTTAATTATGTCTGTCTTTTTATTTGTCCTTAGTTTTGGCACCTTAGGTATTTGAGTAGTTCAGTCTTCAGTAGTTCAGTTCACCTTACCCCCGGTCTGTGTCCTCATCTGTATTTTGTTTCTGTTTCTGTATTTTGTTTATGTTCTGTTCCTGATAAACCCCCAGTCAGGGAAGTCTGCATTTGCGCCTCACCCTCATTGTCCAGACATAGCCGGTTTGTGACAATACATAAAATTTTATGTTCAGTATATCTATGAGTCCATCAGAAACCTTGTTTGACTCGATCAGTCTTTTATTAAATTAGATCGGGGCTGCTGATGGAGTTTCACTATCCAAAAAATGGCTGGAGGAACCAAGAAGGAACCTGGAAACGAACCCGTGTTCTCCTCAATAGCTCATGAAATACCAACCCATTATAAACTGCAAAATTAGGCTCATGAAGTGATTTCGTACAGACCACACCAGTATAATTTTGACCTGAAATTGATGCAAAAGGCTAAATTCATGGGAGCCGCAGTGTCATTGATGCAAAGCACCACTATTAGGAAGCACCAAATGCTTCTTGAATGCTGATGGCGCCCTCTTATGGAGATTCTTCAGCCTTGATTAGATGTTTTGCAACTTAAAAACATTCGCTCATTTGTTCTTAATGGAAGCAAACGTGCTTTTTTTTCTGTATCTTTGCTCCAACGGACTCTTTTTGGCACACTTATGTTACAGAATCATTTTTCAGCAGCGTTCACTGCTGCATTCAGCTGTGAGGGGAGACTGTGCAAAAATTTAGCAAAACCATGACAGATGAAGCTCAGGACACAGGAGAAGCCACTGGAAGGTTTTTAAAAGTTTTTTTTTCTGGAGAGCTAAATCATTGCTATGATTCCTTAGCCGTGTTTAGTGTTGTGAAACACATCTGTAAACAATGCAGCTCCGAAATAACAAAATCTGATCTGCTTCCATTTAGTTGCATTTATTCAAGTGCCAAAAGTTTTTAAACACCCAGGCGATGTGATGCACTCAATTCAGACAGGGTTTAGCTTGTGTATGCTAATGCTAGATCTCTCAGCACCTGAAGAAAACAAACGCAGCCATAGGAAAGTGCTTTAGGGGGTAGAGAGGTTCCACAAAAGCTATGGACTGTGAAAATAGCATTAAAATAAATAAAGGGATTTGATCCATTTCTTGATCAGATATGCCTGGTCTGGTGTTGTAATACAGACCACACTGTACTGATAACAGTTCAAGACCACCCTTAACAAAACCTCTCATCTCACAGGAGCATGAAGGCATGACCAGCAGCTTGGAAGCGAAGCTGATTCCGCATTCTGCTCGATTTACTGAGGTTCACAGCGCCTTTAAAGCAGGTGTAAATTAGCGGCAGGCCTAGTGAAGGCATTTTTCAAGTCTCTGCGACTAGACGGAGAAACACATGCTGAAGAATACTTGCTTAAAGTCCCCAGATTTCAGAGGGCGGTAGATCTTGTGTTGCGGCTCCTAAACCAAGGAACTCCCTCCCTTGGAATATCCACAGTGCTTGATCTCCTGCTTCTTTCAAAACCCGTCTTTTCTCTGAGTGCCGCATCCTGGAGTTCTTGAGTGTATTTTCTATTTGTTCTTTACTGCTATTGTAATCTGTGCTATTGTAATTTGGTAATTTAATGTTCTTGTCCACTACTGTGTTAAACACTGTTGTCTGTTCTATTTCAACTATTTAAAAAAGTGAACTTGAGTCTGAAGTGCTCAATCTTCTTCTTAGTATTATCATTATTATTTATTTATTTATTTATTTATTTATTACCAACAGGCCACTGTCTGAAACCCAGTGTGTTTGTGTGTGTGTGTGTGTGTTAATCACAACTATGTCACAAATTCTGCTATTTGTCCAGAATGGAATTTTACACCTGTTTTGGTGAAAGACGTTCATTAATGCCACTGAACTTGTTTTCTGTTTAATCTCATGCTTGTCCATTTCTCCAGTGTCCCTTCATGTCTTTAAAACCCCGTCTCTCAGTGAAGCAGGCGGTCCCATGCACAGCTGGAGTAATGTGTTATGATACTGAACTCACAACGGTTGATTTAGGACTCACAATTTGATAGACTCACCATTATTTTAACAATGTAAGACTTAAAATGGTTCAATACTAGCTTTTAGAATCCAAATGGGTTTGACATATACTTTTCTGAGACCTTTGCATGGTGCCGTATATATAGGTTTCTTATATATAGGTTTTTCTGAAAGTGAATTTCAGTTCATTCACTTTGATTTATTTTGACCCATCATTTCAGTATGAAAAGACAGATGACCGAGTAGCTCTCGGACTGTCTGGCATATAAACAGAGCCTCTCCAGTTCAGTCCAGTCCTGTCCAGCCAGTCTGGATGCAGGACTGGGTGCGAATTGCTTGGTCACTGTGCGTTGAAGTGCATTACCAAGGCTCCCCCTGGTGGAATAGAATAGAATTGCTGTTGGAAATGTTACTGCAGTAAAGTCAAGCAGGTCGATACAGAACACAGTGAAATAAAACAAGCCTCCAGCACAAGACTATCAGATTCAGCATCTGAAAACTTTATTGATCCTGGAGGAACTTGCTTATGTGATCACTGCCACAACACCCAAAGACACAGAGAGACACAAAATAAAATAAGTCTAAATAAAATCTAAATAAAAATCTGTAGAAAGAAAACAGCCAGAATATGAATAGACTGTGCTACACAGAGAAGTGCTGGTATAATATATATAAGTCATGCAGCTGAGTGAAAAACTATTGACAAAAATGGTAGATTGAAATAAGTTACTGCACTATACTGTATATACCATATAGACAAAAGTATTGGGACGCCAAATCTATAGATTTGAATGACATTGCATTCAAATCTATAGGCTTTAATATGAAGTTGGTCCCCCTTTGCAGCTATAAGGGAATTTGTGCCCATTCATTCTGTAGAGCGTTTATGAGGTCAGTCACAGTAATGATGCTGCTATTGTTGACAGGATGAGTTTGCTGAAGGAGAACACTGTGAAAACCTCAGAGGGCCAGGAAACCAGGCAGGGGGCACAACAGGTGGAGAGTGAGGACAGGAGCGCACTCAGCACAGGGGAATACACTCTAGACCAAGCCCTGGAGATCCACCTCAACATCTGCACTGTACTGCTGAGGGTGAGAACCTTCTCAAACATCTCATACAATATTCATCGACTCAGTCTTCGTCACTGTAATGGAGCAGCACCAGCTGAACGTTCTTTATTCTGGAGGTCTTAGTGAATAATTGCCTCGATCAGGAGCAGAGATTCAGCTGCTGTTCAGTGTATCAACATTTTATCACAAATAGACCAACAGAGATGAGATGAGAGTTAAATACACATTTATTTGGTAAAATATATTTCGCAGACTGTTTTAAAATGTAATTAGATTTCTTTTGTAGGTTCTTATCACATTTGTGCAATAAGTGTATTTTTTTCTAACAAGACTGAGCTGAATCAAATGAGATGTCCTAAATAATAATAATAATAATAAAATAATAATAAATAATAATAAAGAAGCCACTGCTGATAGAAATGACTTCAAACTATTTGTACAGTACTGTATATATATATATGGGTTACATGTGGAGTGTTGGTGAGCTGGTTTGATCTGGTTGGTGCTGAAACTGTTACACCATATTCATCTTGATGTGTCACTTTCAGGCGCTGAGACTGTCTGACTCGGATCTCGTCCGGCAGGACCTTCTGGAAGAGCTGGCGCGTCAGAATGAGGTTCTGGACAAAATTGACGCTTTGACACAAAAGAAGACTGACGACATCTCGGCCACGGAGTGTCTGACTGGTATGGAAGTAAAACACGCACGAGACAAAACTGGTCAGACTTGGAGGGGCGAATTTGTCTTATTGTCATCAGTAGCTGTGAACACGTACACAGTGTGATGAGACGTTCCTTCGTAGACCACAGTCTAACAACATTCATTTACATTTTACATTTACGGCATTTATCAGACGCTTTTATCCAAAGCGACTTCCATTCTCTAACTACAGGGGACA
>JBBJLR010158642.1:0-14668 GCA_037577145.1 Brachypetersius gabonensis
TACTCTACCCAGCACTACTCACCCCGCTGCTCTACCCAGCACTACTCATCCCACTGCTCTACCCCATATTATCATCCCGCTCCTCTACCCAGCACCACTTATCCCGCTGCTCTACCCAGCACCACTCATCCCACTGTTCTACCCAGCACTCCTCATCCCACTGGTCTACCCAGCACCACTCACCCCGCTGCTCTACCCAGCACCACTCATCCCACTGCTCTACCCCGCAGTTCTACCTAGCACTCCTCATTCCGCTGCTCTACCCAACACCACTCACCCCGCTGTTCTACCCAGCACTCCTCATCCCACTGCTCTACCCCACACCACTCACCCCGCATTTCTACCCAGCACTCTTCATCCCATTCTGGTTGACACAAGTAGGTTAATGACAGCGGAGTATCTGGATCTTATGATTTGTTTGCCTTGTCTTTCCAGCAAATGTGACTCAGAACTAGCGCGTGAGACAAAGAGAGAGATAGAGTAAGAGAATGAGTGTGTGATAGAGAGAAAGAAAGACAATGAGAGATAGAGGAAGGGGGAGAGAGAGCGAATGAGACAGAAAGTGTATGGGAGAGTGTGTGCAAGAGAGAGAGAGAGAGAATGAGACAGAAAGTGTGTGTGTGTGTGTGTGTGTGTGTGTGTGTGTGTGTGTGAGAGAGAGAGAGAGTATGTGTGAGAGAGAGATAGTGTGATAGAGAAAGAGAGACTGACTGTGTGTGTGTGTGAGAGAGATAGTGTGTGATAGAGAAAGAGAGAGAGAGAGAAGAGAGGGGGGAGGAGTTGCGTATCTCTCTCGTCATGACTCTCAGCAGCTCGTCTACATTCTGCTGAATGGAGCCGCTCGGTCCGAACCCACCGAACCTCAGACACTGCCACGCCTCCAGCTGTCTTGACGCACGCGCCGTTTCAGCAGGACGTTAACCCGTCCTCCGGGAGAGCAGCGAGAGAGCATCAGCGGAACCGGAGAGGAGCAGGTGAGTTCTGTCCCTAGAAGAATCTGGACTCGGTTTAAAGGTGTATTGGGGGAGTAGTGGTGGTGGGGTTCGGTGTTTCGTGGGGTCTTGGGGGATCTGTTATTCTCGGACCGAGACTCTACCGAGCGCCGGAACGGAGCTGCCGCACGGTTTAAGGTGGAACCGGAAAAAAAATCCCATAAGTTAGTTTCGCAACAGGTTAGAGGAAGATTTGTGGATCGTGTTCGAGTGGAATGTGAGGCTTTTAGACGTCGTGCGTGTTTCATCCTTTGCTACATAATCTCAGATGGGTTTCACACGCTTGCAGCAACCTGTTCCATCCAGTCTGGACAGAACCACCTCCCTCCCTTCGCCTCCATCCATCACACACGTGTTCAGACTCGAGCAGATGGGACAGGTTCTGCCCAAGAGGCCATCAGGGTCTGGACCCATCACCTGGACTGGCTCCTCCAAGCCAGGTTCACCTGATATCCTCGATCTGATTCAGGGGCGACTCTGAGACACCCACACTTCCTGCGCTGGCGGCTCCTGTTCCAGGCGATGGCGGGCGCTGAGGTGTGTGTGGCCCTGTTACACAGCCGAACCCACTTGTTGAGCGGGCCTTCAGAACTACAGCCAACGCGAAGCCCAGAGGAGCGACAGCCCACTTTCTGCTCATTATCCACATTTGGTGTGGAAGACTGGCTGCCATCTTGGTGCTCATGTTGCTCCACAGGCATCTCATTGCCATTAGTGCTTATACAGGTGGAATCAGACTCCCACACACACACACACACACACACAAAGATACACACGCACGTCACCCGATTCCTATGTCGTGAAAGGTTTTAAGTGCATTGGTGTCGACAGCTTCCAGAAACGAATCCTGACTGATGTGTGTGTGTGTGTGTGTGTGTGTGTGTGTGTGTGTGTGTGCGTGCTTGCCTGTCTGACGTTCCGGGCTAATGCTGAAATATGCCGGCTATTGTAAACACACCAGGATAAAATACACCCGAGCAACAGGTACTGCTTTACTTTCAGAGGTGTTTTCACTTGGTTTGCTGCTGCCTGACATGGAGTTCCACACCAGCAGATGTCTGAGGGAACCTTAAAGGGGGCAATCAATGTTCCCCATACATGAATGGCTGGATGGATAATAAAAAAAGACAATTGCTTTCCAATTATTGCTCTTTGGTTGCAGTATTGCCAGAATGGAGCCGGTACATTTTACTTGGTCCATTAAATCTTCACTGAAATAACAGGCAGCTGTTGTTTAATGAATGAATAAATAGTGAATGACGAGGTTTTTCAGTACAATGATTTCTGCCCCTCAGAGTGAAGGGTATGGTCTCTCAGGGTACGAACACAGGCACTGGGGTGGAACTGTCGGGGATATTTTCAGCACCTTCACTCAGGGAACATTAGTTTTCTTAAGCTGCATCTACTCCATACTACTGTTTTGACTCCAGGCATTTTATTGTTTTAATTGTTTTTTTCTACTTAAGTAAAAGGACAGTAAATGTCATGTACCTTTGAAACCCCTGAAGCCTAAAGTGGACGGTGTAAAGGATGGAGGACTTTGAGGCTGAGGTTCACCTACTGAAATAAAATGTGTGAACTTCCTGTTGACCCTTCCTGGAGTTACTGCTTCATTCCCACTATTTTATGACCCTCATGTATGTGCAGTTTTCTGGTCTGCCTGGTCATCGGGTCGCTACAGATGGGGTTATTTTTTTCTGATGTCTCTGATTTCACTCTCTAACCTGTAATTTGACTTGCAGTGCCAGTTTGTGTTCCCATGCCTACCTGAGCGTTCGGCTCAGAATGCAGACTCCATAGCAACCCTAACTAAACATACGTTGTCAAAGAGTGACCGGCAGTACAGGAGCAGTTGACGGTAGAATCACTGGTAGAATCACTGGAGGACTGAAACCGCTGAGGGACGGAGACTCTGCGGGGCGAGCGATTCACTAAATAACCGATACACGCATATTTCAACACATCCAAACAGGGCTTAACATTATTAAAGGAAAACATTTATCGACTCTTAGGGTGGATGTTTATGAAGCGGGAAGACAGCTGAGACACACATGTTGCTCAGAGAGCTCCAGTGTGTCGGGATGAGTACAGGTCCCGCCTGCCAGGCCTTAAGATTCTGTTCATATTTAATGTGTCTGCTTTGATATTTGTTGCATGTTAGTCAGTCCCCCCTCAGCCTGGGGGCCTCTGGGAAGGGGCACAGGGTGAAATATATTGTGCACAGAGGCTCTTTGAATAATGGAAAACATGACGGCGTGAGAGAGGTCTGATCTTGTCTGTATTAGGGTTGTCAAAAAAATCGATTCTCAGATACTAATCAATGCTAAAAGGTAGTATTGGGTTTTATATCAATTAGCACTGGTATCGATACATAAATGTCAGTTTTGCATCTGTCAGTTCACGAAGATCGGTGGCAGACTACAACAATTTGACAGGCATTGCAGCGGGCAGCCCCTCCCCCAGCTACCTGGAGGACCCAATGTTTACATGTCAGCCCTGTAACTTGTCCGGGGAGCAACCTAGCGCAGCAAAATTTTACATAGACCCTCAGTGCCCCCAAGGCCTATCGAACGTGGCCCGTAGCGAAGCTCTCCTCCCCATAGAACCGGTGCGTCTGTCCCACGAATCCATAAGACCTTTCTAACGAGCCCTCGTTTCCCCCCTAGCCCACGGTGATCCAGAGTTATTCACCCAAAACCTTCCACCATTGTTCTCTACCAAGGAGAAAATGCATTGTGCGCCTTTAAATGCGCTGCCAAGTTCTGAGTCGGCTAATAATAATACATTTTGGCTGCCCGAGAGATTAGCTGGGCGCCCAGAGAATTCTGACCTGAAGAGATGTCTCCCATCGTCTTAGAGGGCAGCTGCTGTGCGTCGTTTCCGTTGTTTCTGGCCGTGGACGAGTCTCCCACAGGCGTGACGACACAAACCAAGAGAGAGGATGATCACGTGAACACCCCTGAATACTGAAGGCCTGGCCTGAATCGGTCCAACTAATGGATCTCCAATCATTTATAAAACACAATGTGTTGAAATATTCTGTTAATGTTCTGGTGAGGAGATACATGAGTCTGTCTGGAGTTCAGACTTGGACAGCAGAGATAAAGTACATATTAAAAAATGAAAAATGAATTTTTTCAGACACTTTGTTGAGCGGCATATTGTCAGTGTCGTCTTGCTGGGATTTCGCTCTTCTAATTTAAATGTTGCACCATGTAAGGTGGAATGGAAAACAAGTTTACATTTAAACTGGATCACAAATTCATAAATTGCCATGCAGAAACGTGTTTTTGTTTTTATACTCATTTGTTGGCGATGGGGGTCCCTGGGTGAGGACAGTAAACTCAGACATGCCATCACATGACTACTTGTGGAAAATATCTTCAGCATGTAACTTAAGGTAAATATTTTAGATAAATGTAAATTTGGCAGCTTTGCAAAAAAATCTCTAAAAAAACAAAACTGAAGCACTTCAAGGTAAAAGTATAAACTTGAGGCCTAGATATTTCATGCAAATGTCCGCTGGCACAGGAACACAATGTAAACAGAAGGGCACTGATTAAACATAACCGTAAACAATGTTGACTGTTTAATTGTTATTCCACTTTGCAACAGCGATAGCACCTGCGTCATTGAATTAACCAGGTTTCTCACTGCTCCTGAGGAAGCAGTGACTCTGCCAGACCCTGACGGACAGTAGACCTGATCTATTGGGAAAATACACTCCACCCAGTGTCATCACCCAGTCATGCCGATCATAATGCTTCTGTATTGCAGAGAGTCATCAAATGTAATAAAGCACCTTAACAGTTGGGAGGAGACATTGAGGTTCATTTTCACCCTCAATCTTTGTCTGTCTGGTTCGTTTCAGGTCTGTCCAATGGTCCATGTGATGTTATCCTCAGGATGAGGAAGGAGATCTGAAAGACAATCCTGGCTCCTCCGCAAGGCTTTTCGTTCTCGTTTTCGTGTCTCCGCTCTTCCTTGATGGGCTCCCGCAGCCACGGCTTCTTCCACCATCACCACCACCAGCACCAGCCCCACCACCACCGCAGCTTGCTGGTGCCCACGGCTGTGCCCAGACTGTTGCCTGAAACAGGAAGCCTTCTGGGGGGCATTGCCCAGATCACGCCCACCCTTTTCCTCAGCCGCGGAAATGTGGCGTCCAACCGGAGCCTGCTGCTTTCCAAGGGCATCACATGTGTGGTCAATGCCACCATTGAGCTCCCCAACTTCAACTGGCCACATGTGGAGTATGTGAAGGTGCCACTGGCTGACATGCCACATTCTCCCATCTCGCTGTATTTCGACAGCGTGGCAGACAAGATCCACAGTGTGGGCCGGAAACGGGGTGTCGTGCTGGTACACTGTGCGGCCGGCGTCAGCCGCTCGGCCTCACTCTGCCTGGCTTACCTCATGAAGTACCACAGAGTGTCCTTGGCCGAGGCACACGCCTGGGTCAAAGCACGCCGGCCTGTCATCCGACCCAATGGCGGCTTCTGGCGGCAGCTCATCGAGTACGAGAGGAAACTCTTCGGCAAGACTTCGGTGAAGATGGTGCAGACGCCCTACGGGATCATCCCTGACGTCTATGAGCGGGACCGCAGGAACCTGGCACCTTATTGGGGGCTTTAGAGGAGTTGCTGGGACTTCATTGTTTGGGGGATAAGAAATCAGAAGGGTGAGCAGATCTTCTGGCCACTCTGTCTTTAGGATAAAGGCTCTGCCCCCCCCAGAGCCTCAGATTCAAGAGTTTGATTGAGTAAATGTGACATACTCCTCAAAAGTAAGTTTGAGACTGAAAAGGGACTGACAAAGCACAATGTTGGTGGGTTCTTGTCCATTGATGAGAGGGAATGAGTCGAGATTTTCTCCACAGTGACAGACCCTGAGCTATTCTGGATTAGTGAGATGATCTGAATCGGTGGGAGGCTGAATTCATGGCCTGTGGGGCATTTTAAGAAAGCAAGGCAGCTGAGACTCTGAGGCTTTCAGTCTTCGATTAAGATTCCACCCACGTAACTTTGTGATGGTGTGCCAGTTTCGTTGTTATCTTTTTGTGAGAGGCAGCACTGAACTCTCAATTACTGGTAGCATTTTGGAACTTATTACTGTAAAGAACTTATTCTAGGGAACAAAGAAATGGTGGTTTAAAGGGAAGTGAACTGGTGGGAATCACAATTTAAAGACAGACTCTTTATAATAAGAGCAACACAAACCGTGTTGAGCTGTGTATTGAAAGAATCTTTAATGAATACATTACGTTGGTCCTGTGTGTTAAAAGAATGCTTATGGTTTAAATTAGAACTACAGAAAAAGATACTTCTGGAATTTCAACCAATGGTGCTGCTAACATTTGGATGCCGTACCGTAGTTTGTTTTTAACATTTATTTAATAATTCAACAAAGAAATCTACAAGTTCAGGAGTTTGTTTTTCAGCTACTAATATTTGGAGCCTTTTGATCTTTTCTCAGTTTAGAAATGATTTACTGGTTGTTTTTTTCTTAGAAGGAATTCCTAAATACAGACTTTCAAACAATTATGGCCAGACAAATTTTATGGCACAGGACAAAAAAATAAAGCAAACTTAGTTCTATGGAAAATCATCAGATATAAAACTGTTAAAATGTTTTTTAAAAAAAAAGGTGTGGAAATTAATAAAGTGTTAAAGACAAAACTTTGTGCCTCTACATGCTGACACTTACAATGAAAATTCACAAATACTGGCATATCTTGGTTTGTAAACTGATGTCTGTTAGTTGACTTAAAACTGAGATCAAATTACAGCCACGTAAATGATCACATAGCTTTTTCCGACTGTAGTAATCGGTTTACCTGCATAATTTCTTAGCCGCCCTTCATTTATTAATGCTCAGGACCCCCAGTACCATCAGCGAGCAACAAATCATTCTATTAAACCACCTTAGAACTGCAGTTCTACCACAAATATCCAACCAAGCAAGGTGGACCAACAAAGTAAATGTATTCAGTGGCATGGACCAGGTTTAAAAACTGACTGCCTTTTCCAAACCAGTGTCACTCCGTAGCGGTGTCCGAAAAGTCAATTGGTCATTTTGAGCTGCGGGCGGGGAGTGGGTGTGGTACGGGATTTCACACCGGCCCAACATTACCTGGCTGGCCCAAAATTGACATTGGCCAACTGGGCAAATGCCCGGTATACCTGATGGCCAGTCCAGCTCTGGTAGTGCCCCCCTGGATGGATCTATCTGTCCCCCAGACCCTGTCTCATGTGCAGGCTGTGCTTGAACTAGAGAGACGAGACGTGCGTTTATGCGACAGAAAGAAATTGCCAAGATCCGGCGCACTATTTAAACAACAGTTAGTAAAACATATCATCCTGAGTGTCCGAAATTAACTAAACATCACCTTGTTCACTAGTTAGCCCCCTATATAGCAAACACTATGTGGTGAACGAGTGAAGTGCACTTCTCGGACACAGCTCATGGCTGAGAAGGACCCACCTGCCAAGTCGTACCTTCTCCCTGGGGGTCCTGTGGGGGTCCTGACTACTGATGAATGGGTTGAAGGGATAAGAAATGATGTTGAGAAACAGATGGACTACAGTCTGTACCTGTGAACCACTAAGTGCACCTGTAAGGTAAGTGGAGCTGATACAAGGTTAGGGTTAAAGTGAAAGTAAGTGGCGATACAAGTGTCTGTACATTAATTGTATTTGCATTCTGTCTTACTAAAGCAAATACTAGAGAGAAAGAACAGATAAACTCCTGATGGATCACCTGTTGCTCTTCAGGACCAACGCGGCGCTTCCTGTGATCACATCGGGTGGAAAAATAAAAACAAGGTATCCTTGATCACCAATGCAGTGCCAGCATTGCACTAACATGCATGTGTGGAAGGAGGAGAAAAGAGAACAAAGCGTTGACAGAAAAACAAACTGCTACCGTTACTGTACTGTTGTGTCATGGTCACATGCTGCTTTCATCTGAAAACATCAGATTATTTAGGAGAAAATGGCTGCAAGGGAACATATGATTTGTGATGGAAACAAGGTCACACAAACAAAATCTTTCATAAAACACCAAGAAACCGAATGGAAAATCCTTAACATGGCATTTTAATTAACACAACTGCAGGCTGATAAATCACTAAATGCTGAAAGTGCCTGACTAACATTCATAAGAGCTTAAACTGGATCGAGACCAAAGAACATTTATGATTCACTTTTCAAGTACATTGTCAATGCTGATCTAAACAAGATAAGACATTCAATAGTGCTGCCACACACACTCAGGATGGTAAATATCACCATTTTAAACAATCCCTCGAGAAAAACAAAAATCACCACAGACACAATTTCAAAACTCCAGCGAAATGATGGCAGCAGAAGAATAACATGAAGAAAATGGTTTTCTGACCCTGTACATAATGTCTAAAATACCCTTAAAATGACCATTTAATACAGTCATGAGTTAATAATCAAAAGTGGCTAGTATAAATACAAGAGTGTGTAACGTACAATTCTGAGTAAATTACATTTCTGATGTCCAGAGGGACACCCCCACTACCCACCCCCCGTCCCCCACCGCCCACCCCCCCTCCCCCACTCAAAAGATGATGTTTTTTGGATTGATGTACAGAATCAGCTTTAGGACTCTCCTTCAGAATGCCAGACCCACAAAAAGCCACACAATTCATTTCATATAGCAATATTTCAATAAATTACACCAGTAGAGTTTTTATGTTCTCCTCTGGTCTTCTACACACGTTTACAAATGTTGAGCTTCACAGCCCAAGACATCCAGCCGCTGGGTTGCAGGAGGGAAAAGAGCAAGAAATAAACACGAGAAGACCCTAAATGAGTCCAGAGGGTCTGGGATGTTCCTCAGCGTTTCCAAGTGGCAACGTTTGGAGGGGATGAACCTCACAGCAGATCAGGCAGGATGAGGCCCGGAGGCTTCGGCTCCACACAGTTAATCCAGAAATTGGCACAGCTGGCATGGTACTGGTGTCCCCCGTACGTCAGCTTGAAGTTATCCGTCTCAGAATTGAAGGCCTTGCAATCGCATCCGAGCCAGCAGAGAGGAGAGAAGAGAGATCGTTTAATGTGTCTAAAAGTGATTTCTCTATTGGAAGAAAAACCCACCAACCAAAACCTGACACACTTGGGTGATCATTTGAGAAACACACAGAAAACATATTTACACAACCTTAACCTTAAGTTTTTCTTCAGTTCTGCACTGGAGATTTGGAGCAGGCTCTGGAACATTCCGACGCATAAAGAGAGCAGCGCGTCAGGTCAACTGGAAGGCTTAACTACACTGTTTCTGACTCCGTTCAGTCCTAGAGGGCCAGAATTCTGAAAAATTTGGAATGACTGACTGCCCAGTTTAAAGGTCCCAGGACCCCAATACTGGATCTGAAGTCTCTTTCCGAAATTGTGAAAAGTGTCTCTCACACATAGCATTGACAGTCGGTGCAGCTAATTTTTTAGGGGAGGTTGGGGATTCTCAGGGCAGGTAAAGCATGAGAAAGGGGAGGAAACTTTTCCCCGTATGACGACATACAGGCCACTCTCTCAGCGGTGCAGCAGGAGAATCAAAGTACTCTTTACACCAATCGCCATTTCTAGCCCCTGCAGAACCCCAGGCAGGTCAGGGGAACTATTAATGTTAAACAATCTCATGAAGTCACATTTTCATGCCATGGGACCTTTAAGATTCCTGTGCAGTGTTACTGATAAAATCTCATCCCAGTGCTAAAAACAGCAGCATCTTAAGGCCCACATTGTGTCTGTACTTGATCTGTGTGCACCAAACTGATGCTGTTTGTGACAAGTATGAGAAGATTTAGGCCTGCAGTTTAACTGTAACTAACTGGTACAGCAGTTGCACAAAACGCCTTGAAACTGGAAATAACTGGAGCATCACTTCCATCATTTACGCGACTGCAGCTGGCAAAGTAAAAATACAGAGGTGATTTACTTCGACCCAAAATCTGTGAGCGCTGGGATATGTAGTGAAGACTTTTTGGGGACTTTGTGCAGTTAATGAGGCTGAGCTTTGTCCTCCTGACACAGTTTGTAGGATATTAGGATTTACAGACTCGCGCAATCCGCCCACAGTGTCTATATCTGGAGGAGGGAAATCGAGAAGCCTGAAGTTCGCTGGATACTTTGGAGCGCTTCCTTTGAAAGGCACAGCTGCAGCCCTTTGCTAGAAAAAAAGATGATAGTGTGTGTGTGTGTGTGTGTAATGTAGATCAAGGGTTTGCATCCCTGATGAAATATCTGAGCTGAAGCCTGAGAGAAATGACTCATGTGTGGTGAATCATGTCCTCCCACACAGCAAGAGACTGTACACACACACGCATGCACGCCCACACGCACTCGTACACTTGCGCACGCTCGCTCACGCACACTTTTTTTTTGCCTTCATCCCAAGTGATGGAATATAGTTTTAAAATCCATCAACTATGAAGAAAGGTTCTAATCCTCTTAAATATTCACAATCGGTTAAAATTTGCTGCAATCAAAAACAGGCGCAGACCTAAAAAGCTGTAGAATAGTAACAATATCAGTTCACTTCAATGGCATGCACCGTTCTTTATTTCATTAAAAGATTTGCATGTATAATCCAAATCCATCAATGACTCTCTTGATGGAAGTAATGTTGGACCATTTTGAAGCATTAAAAAAAAATAAAAAATAAAAAAAAAAACCTCACAGCAATGTATGGTTTTGTATTACTACAATTAGAAATGTTTGAAAAGTGAATATCTGCACTATAGGACCCACAGAGCAATGCGGACACTCTCAAACAACCAAGTCTATTTATGTTCTCTTTCTCTCTGCATATTAATCATAATTTGTCTGTTCTGGACTTTCCAAGGCAGTAAGGCATAAAAAGGCTAATTCCATGGGTTCTATCGCTACGTCACCATCTCCCCCGGCCTGGGCCAGCGAAGAGGAGGCGGGCCCTAACCCGCCGAACTGGAATGACCTCTGTTCGCTTCGCTCAAAGGTTAATTATCATCTGATTTAAAGCTCAGAATGCTCCGACTCTGCACAGCTGGAAAGAATATGCGAGTTAATAAAAGGCTCAGAGGGCAAAGGAGAACACTACGGATAAGAACCTGCCAAAGTTTTGTAAAAAACAGAAATAAAGCAAAAATATTTACCCTTAACTTCGTGCCAGGGTCTTTTGTCAGTGCCTGGAAGTCACAAAAACTGTCAGGGTTGTATTAGCCAAAGCAAGCTACAGTCTAGGAAACTGGAGGGGTGAATAGTAGAACACCAAGAAGAATCCGTCCCACTAACCCTCAGAAGAATGGGCAACGTCTCACCAGAACAAATAAAAAAAGCAATTTCACTATGTAGAGAAATATTTCTACAAAAACAAACTGCATTAAAAAAAAATACTCAGATAAAGATGTTTGGTGTCCAAAGTTGCATGTGCTTTGGAGCCAAGAGGCAAAAATATAGAAGTTTTTATTCCACCAACTAGTATCCTACAAACTGCGTCTCTAAAGGGGGGTTTTCCTCTGACTGGTACCAGCTCATTTTAGTTCAGTTTGATTCGACTCTGTTTTGTTTGGTTTGGTTTCGGACCTACAGTTTTCCGCTACAACTGGTGGCTATAGCAACCAAACACTCTGAGCAGCAGCCCGAGCGGAGCGCTTTATTTCTTATCCTTTGTTTGTGGCTGTGTGCCACAAAACAGAGACAATTTGCACCAGACAAGGCTTAAAGAAGCAACATTAGGCTAATGCTAATGTTCAGTCAACAACACTGGCGTAACCAATCAGTAACCTCCAATATGTACACGTCATCATTTAGCATCTGTTCAGCACGCTGGTGGCACCAAGCAAGGTCGTACCAAGAATGGGACCGGGTACCAGGTACTTGATTTTAGTTATGGAAATGCAAAAAAAGTGAGTAGAGTTGAACTGAACCAAGATGGTACCAGTCAGTGAAAAACCCCCATAAATTATCGCACATTTAACCACCTACGACCTTTCCGAATTGTTAAAAAAAACCAAATTTACCCAGTTTTACACTCAGCCATGATATCAATTAGTAAAGACATGTTTGGAACCTAAATTTTCCTTCGTTAGTTCAGTGTGTGTCCCACCAGGCAACAGAAAAAATACACCAAAATGTCTTTCAACCCATTCAAACCACATCCAGCCTCGCTAACAGTGAGCCCAACAGCGTCCTAAACCCCACTGCCGTGCCTGTGCCACCCGACTGCCAGCTGAATGAGGTTTCAGCAGGTCCAGAGAAGTTTCAGGGGTATTTACAGAAAAGAAGGTGGAAAATGTGCACATTTGACATTTTTGCCAATCAATCCTTCATGTCATGCTGAATGGTCTTGTTTATGTGGTTTTACAGTTATTTTTACTGTGGTTTTACTACTATCTACAAAATTAAGACACTGAGGTAAAAATAACAGTGCAGCCAAATTTAATTTTGAATTGTGTCCATACTTTTGCCCCTTGTAAAGGAAAAAAGCAATGTAAAACTAAATCTTACACTGCTCTCCCACTGCCCAGCCATGCCCTCCAGCCCTCTCCCCCACTGCCCACTGCCCAGCCATGCCCTCCAGCCCTCTCCCCCACTGCCCACTGCCCAGCCATGCCCTCCGCCCCTCTGCCCCACTGCCCAGCCATGCCCTCCAGCCCTCTCCCCCACTGCTCACTGCCCAGCCATGCCCTCCGCTCCTCTGCCCCACTGCCCAGCCATGCCCTCCGCTCTCCACACAGCTAACACTGATCCATTAAAGTTGACTCACTACTGCGCTTCCTTTGAAAAGGTGCATTTCAAACAGCTTTGAATTCATTATCTTTTGAAACTCTGCCACCAAATATGTAATTAAAACTGGTGGAATCATTACTCGGGCGCCGGGAGCAACTGAAATCAATCTGCAGCTGGTTGGATGAATCCAGCCACGCCGGCAGCACCCGTGTTTTGAGGCAGGGTGACGGATGGTTAGGATGCATCGGTTCTTCACACCCCCCTCCCCACTTCCACAGCTCCTGTCTGTCTCCCTTTCAGCCAGTGCAGTTTGACCCCCGGCAGAGAACATCTAACACAGCCTGGCGCTCTCCAGACTACTCGCGCTCTACATCAGCAGACACTGGCTGGAGTGGTTTACAGTTTAGGAGAAAGGACTGAAAATGGCTAAAGGTACAAGAATGGAAGAATGATAGGACTGGAGGAATAACAGGAGTGGATGAATAATAGGAATATAAACGGAATATTAAGGTACATGGCAAATAAGTGGCACTTCATCTGAACTTTGCAAAGTTGCATCAAAGCCAACTGAGCATTTCTGAAGTGATAAAAATGGAAAATGACCGTAGCATGCTAATAACATAACATTAGGTTCCATTCATTATTAGCAGTTAATATTAAAGACTGAAGTAACAGTCCAGCAATAATATGGTAGAGTCAAAACTACACAACTGTCCCCTTACTCTGAAAGTAGCCATTATCATTTCTGGTGGCCAAAGTTAGCTTCTTTAGATTTGCACTACAGTTACAAAGGTAACACAGTTAAATAGAGGCACTGAAGGATGAGTTATCATTATTTAAAATACGTACCTATATCCTTATTCCCATAACAACTGATTATATAATATCAAATAGACCTACTTGGCCGATTTCTAAACTTATATGACAATAGTACTAATTGCACTAATATAACAATATTACTAGTACAAAAAACACGCTACATTTGGCAGTTTTTCCTAATTTAATAGGAATACAGTATAAAGATTCGCAAACCTCTTCCTCAAACTACATTTCACTGAATTTTTAAAGAGAAAACAAAAACCTCTTCAGGAAACTTCTGTACATTTTATTGCACAGTTACTATTAATTTGCTTCTTGGTTATGTGGTGTGCGCACACAGAGTTTCTAATGTATCTAATGAAACACTAAAGAAGAAACTTTGAACACCAAATGTGTCTTGGCCGATTTCCTTTTGGGGAGAAAACTGTGCTCTTGGTTTCAGCCAAATTCACTTTATAGGAGGACTAGTTCAGCTGTCCCCCCCTTTTTTTTTGCCATGAACCTTTCTGGAACGTCTACCCTCACTAACCTGCAATGCCAAAACGACCCGAGTCAGCATGCCGGTCACCACACGACTTCCCCGCCCAGTCCTCATATTAAACTGGCCCAGAAGTCTTTAGGTGACTGGTTTAATGCCAGTCAGGGTGTCTAGTCCTGTACAGTACAGTGTTTATATTACTTTATTCCACAGGCAGAGGGAGTGCGGTGGTACAGGCAGGGAGAACTGGCCATTTTGGCACCACAGCATCAGCATCAGCATCCTCGACCCCAATAAAACCGCACCAGATTAGAGCCAGATAACAAAGCATCATACTCGTTTAAACAGACGTCCAAAAGTGTTCTCTTCCTTCTTCTGTAAAATTCCCAAAGCCAAAGAAAAAGGTCAGTTTTGCAGGGTTTCTTACATGCATGAGTTTTGTATGTGGTAAAATAAGCTTTGTGCTCTTTGCTTTCCCATTATGCTTGCAGGAATACAGCATAACATGGTAAAATAATCAATACAGGTGCTGGTCATAAAATTAGAATATCATGACAAAGTAATTCCATTTATTTCAGTAATTCCATTCAAAAGGTGAAACTTGTATATTAGATTCATTCATTACACACAGACTGATGTATTTC
>JBBJLR010158681.1:0-10518 GCA_037577145.1 Brachypetersius gabonensis
TGTGTGTGTGTGTGTGTGTGTGTGTGTGTGTGTGTGTGTGTGTGTGTGTGTGTGTGTGTGTGTGTGTGTGTGGAGGTCTTAGGGATGAGTCACAATTATACAGGACTGGCTGATGCACTTGCCAGCCTTAGATTGACGAAAAATATTAAATGTTGTAATACAGTGTGTGTCCTTGCACTCCAGAAACTGGCCTTGACCACAAAAGCAGCTGATAGATTTTCATTCACATGTCAAGAAGACTTCTGATAACTCTATTGTCATACTAGCATGGATGGGACAGTCACCGGTTTTAATGATGTACTGTGATATAAAAACACTGATGATCACATTGTCTCATATTTCATTTCAGATGTGATAACTGTATGAAAAACAGGAGTAAATATATTTGCTACAGTCTTTCTGTGCTGAGCGAAGCAGCACATTTACCCAGTTATAATCTGAACAGTAAACAGAAATGTTACATTTGAACTTTCAGAAATCAAGTTAGTGATGTTGTTTTTTTAATTACAAATTAAATCATTATTTGGATTGTTATTTTGGTTCTACATAAGTTTGAGGGACAGAAAGAGGGAGAGAAAGGAAAAGAGAAAAAGGAGAAACAGAAAAAACAGAAGAGAGAAAAAAGACAGAGAGTGAAAGAAAAAGGAAAAAAGGGAGAGTCTGAAAAAGGAAGACAGAAAAAATAAATAAAGACAAAGAGAAATGAAGAGAAAGCAATAGAAGGAGAGCAAGAGACAGAGAGAACTTCATAAGTTCATATTAAATTCTTAAAGTCAAATTATTGTCGTCTATTAAAAAGTAATTGCACTAATAACTGCATGTATCAACTAGACTTTTTATGTCAAATTTTTAAAAATGACAACATATCTTCTTTGTGCAAACCCAAACGTAGTATCAGCTAAAAGTTTAGTATCTGTACTTTTGACTGCATTCCTTTTTGTTTCAATAAGCTATAAATGAATACTAACTTGTACAACATCACTGACACTGAATTAACCCGAATAAAAAATCACAATATGTTTTCTTTCTATACTGTACACAGTATTACGAAGGGTTTCTGAACTAGCTGAATTTTCTTCTGGTACTAGTTGGGGGAAGGTGAAATATGATATAACTGGTTTAAATGTTTTTCCCTTCCTACTGGTGTACAGTAATGTAATCATAAAACGGGATCTGAGTGTTTAACTTTTATAAAGAATTGTCCTGTCCTTAATGTGACCAGGGACACTAACAAGGAAGGTCAGTTTCAGTGTTGATTGCAGGGTGACTTTAATTTTCACCTTCTAATAGTTAGGTCATTTTTTTAAGAAAATTCAAAGTCGACCAAAACACCTGTTGGTAATTAATATATTGGATAGTGATGTTCACTCGTGCATTTTTAGTATTAGTAGTACTGTAATAATACCAAACTAATAATACTGAAAACTCGTTTTGGTCATTTTCATTTCATTTAGTGTCCCATCCCCAGCTGCTGGTCTCTGCTGATCGATGCGCAAGAATGACGACGGACACCAACGTTCACATCACGGACGCACTTTTGACCGCATGTCTATCTAACACGACCATCTACTCAGTCACAAGACTTGGTGATGAGAGCCGGGCTGTTTCCATGGCGATGATGACGGAACCTGAGTCCCGGGACTGGCTCCTAGTTCCCGTTCTCCTTTCTGGCTCGGCTCAGATGGTGGAAAAGTCGTCCTGGCAGGCGGATGCCCGGCGGGTGCTTGGGCTGCATTTGGTCAACATGGTGATCTGAGTGGTGGAGTGGTTGCCGTTGCTGGCCAGACACGGCTGCTGGTATTTTGTACCAGCACCCAGAAACCTCTGCATGTGCCACCGCCGCCATTTACGCTTAATTTCAGACTGTACCTAAACACAAGACAGAGAGAGAGAGAGAGAGAGAGAGAGAGAGAGAAAGAAAGAGAGAGAGAGAGAGAGAGAGAGAGATAGATAGAGAGAGAGAGAGAGAGAGAGAGAGAGAGAGAGAGAGAAATGTCAAGAACAGGAGAAGGGAGAGAACAATACCGCTTTTCCAGGAATAGATCAGTTTGTAGAAAAGATATAAAGCTGTTTGTCACTCCCTTTCATGCCTTATCAGTTTCAGACACCTCATATTAAGCCTTATCAAAAAGTGATGAAATCAGGGATTAGGAACAAACCAGCTTCAAATGGCATCAAAATATCTATGAAATACCAACTCTTATGGTGCAGCCCAGGTGGCAAATAACTTAAAAAGTAAAAAGGAATGGTTTAGCAAAATGAAATATATATTCTAATATATATTAGAAAACAACTAATTATAGTAATAATGAAATAATAACACCAAAAACATAATAGTAATAGCAATAAACAAATAATAATAAGAATAAAACAAATGTATATGATAGCAATACATTCAAATGGTTAATGTTGATTTACAGATTTTTAAAAATAAAAAAATTACCTCTCCGTTTAGGAAGCAGTATAGGACTGCAACGCAGAACCCCTGAGGAAACAATAAAAAAAAGAGTCAGAATCAGAATCTTATTGAGGAAACTGCTTCTGTTACAACTGCAAAGCACACACAGAGACACAAATAAAGTCTGAATAAATCCAATAAACCCTCTGCAGAAAATACACAATAAGAAATACACTATACTATTTACACAAATAGGTATAATTACTATAGATAAGTAGCTTACAGTTAAGTGAATAACTAGTAAAACAAATAGTGATTAGTGCACATGATAGAGATCAGTAGTAGATCGGTAATATTGACATCAACAGTGAAATTTAATATGTTAAGACAATTACACATTATAATAAGATAATAATGCACATAATGATATTGGTAAGGTCACATAAGGTCATTGGTTCGAACCCCAGGGCTGCTGGTGTCACCACTGAGGTTCCCTTGAGCAAGGTTCAATCCTCCCTCTCTGATTCCCAGGTGCCCCTCGTTGGTGGCAGCCCCCTGCTTCCCTTGGTGAATGGGTTAAATGCAGAGGTCAGACTGTGTGCTGTGGTGTGTTCACATGTGACTATAAGGGGGCACTTTACTTCATATTGATACATAGGTACTGGTCCATTGCTCATGTCTGTCCAGCCCTCATAGGTGAGGCACCAGTCCAAGACCCCCGTGTGCATGCTGAGATGAGAAAATGGTGGAAAACATGGAACTTATGAAATTCTGTCCCTTCCAAATGCTGATAAGACAATAAATTGATATTTTTTTGTATGTGGTGTTAAAACTCAATTTATATAAGCTGTGTTTAAATTCATGATGCACCCAGTCATTTCCTGGGTCAGTCGTCCTCAGATCATTGTGAAATCAGACATTTGCATGGGAGTGCTCCCTAGCGTCCACTGCCTCAAAAGCATCACAGAGAGAATCTCATCAAACAGTTGGAAAGATGACCTTTAATTTACGATGCTTTGGAGATTTCACCCACTCTTACCAACATAAGAGGTTTTATATAACCGTATTTACTCCCAGTGACACAATCAAATTTTACTTTCTATATATATTTTCTTGGACTGTAGGACAAAAAATATGAGACCATGCTTCTATCCTCATATAACCTTTTTGAAAAGGGGAGTGGAGGGGAGGGGGGAGGGCTTATCCCAGGGTGTATTCATCACTGCTGCTGCCATTTTCCGTATTCTCCTGGCATTTAGAGAATCCAGCGCAGATAAACAACGCTGAGAGCAAAATAAAGATAGGGTTTGTGTGTATGCGTGTGGGAGAGAGTTAACGTTTACTGATGCATACCTGAAAAGAACCCAAGATAAGGTCAAACACCAGCCGCACATAGGACTGTATGTGACGGGGCATGAAGGCGAAGATGATGTAGTTAATTCCAAACAGGGGGATCAGAAGGAGAGTTGACTTTGCCAGTCTCCTGCAAATCAAACATATTTATTTTATATAACAAAACAGATAAATATGATCGTAAGTATGGTAAATGAAGCCTAGATATGGTTCATGTTTCATAAGGTCATAGGCTATACTGTAAAAACATAACTCAGCATGGAATAAACATGACCCTTGGTATCCCGTAGCAGCTGCATTCATCAAAAGCATGAGCAAAAAGTCATCTGAAGGAAAATGAAATGAGTAGAAATTCTTCTGAATACAATGTTCTGTTAAAATGTCTTCTTTCAGCTTCGTAAGCAGGAGCGGTGATTTTTTATTATGATCTAAATCTGATGCAAATGTACTCCTGTGCATTTCTGTATTGTTTGACATTGAAAAACTATAGAAGTCAGACTTAAATTTGTCAAACACAACCATAATATCAATGCAATCCTTTAAGTAGAGATGTAATTAGTTATGCACCTTTAAGCAGAGCACAATGCAACAATTAGTAGAGGGTTGCTGCGACTGCTTTAAAAACAAGAGTAATACTAAAACAGTTTATGTTCTCAACCAACTAAAAACACTTTACCATTGAACTGTTCGCCATAATGTGCAATACCCTCTCATTATGTGCAATTAGACTGTATTAAATCCAGTGCAATTTGTATTTTCATATTTATTCTACTAGTGTAATTTGTATATAATTTGGATACTACTATTAGTATTCGTTTATTTATCGCTGTCTTATTTTTATTCCTGTCTTTAACTCTATAATTCACACTGAGTCAACTGCACCTTCAACTTCGTTGTTCCTTGGAAAAGTGACAATGACAATAAAGATTTATCTTATCTTTATCTTTGTCTTATTTTGTGAGCACCACTGATAGAGAGGAAACCTACAAAGTGGGAAATTAAAACCCAAGTTTAAAGAAATAAACAATTATGGGACTAAACATATACATTTATAGTATTTTTTTTACATACATTTTATAGCAATCAGATAAACCGGTTAGCAACTCTGATATATCTGTCTAGTGACTGAGGACGCTCAATCAGTAAACGACGCTTGTTAAATAATTCATTTGGATTTAGCCATTTGTTTTGTGTTGTTTGCCTATTAATATTTTAAAACAATATCTTTGTCTTGCTTTAATTTGTCAAATAAAAGTTCAGTTGGATGCGTACTTGTAAATGATTGTGTGGTGTATAGACTTTTTTATAGGCTAATATGTCATGTTGATCCTTACGTAATGGCTATTTTAACCTGGTTTTACTATATTATGATATGTTGAAAACAAATTGAGGTAGGGTCTAAAACTTTTACAAAATCATGTAATTGCTAGATTACTTTAGTAATAGATTACTTAGTCAATAGTGACAGTCCTACCACATATTTAACCATTTAGTCTTTTGTTTCATTCATAAAAACTATATCTGACTTGCATCCAAGTACATAAACCATAACACAAACTCACGAGTATTGGTTCGACTCGTTCCGGCCAATGTCCCTGCAATTGATTTTTTGCCGGAGAATCCGGATGATGCAAATGAAGAGGATGAAATTCATCTGGAAAAAGGAAGAATTATGTAGGTTCATTATAGAAGAAGGAGATTCAAAACACACAAAAAATAGAGTAATGCACTGAATTCACTAAATTCAAATATTTCAATATAAATAACATGTATAACATCAAACCATTTTGTTGTTAAGTTTACTTAATTTTGATGTTAATCATGTTTTATTTACATTGAAGTTCCTCACTTGATATACTGCATTACAATTACACAGGCCAACTCACCAGGATTATAATCAGGATAGGAGTTCTTATGATCCACCACAGATTATCATCGATAAAATCCCAGCATCTGTAGGAGAGAGAATCAGAAGAATGCAGTTTGTGGGATTCACCGAAGTTATATTTTCCATTTAAGAACATTATAGTATGGCAGCTTGACCTATTTTGAATCAAACTGAATGGTGGTGCGGTGTTTGGTGAGATCATGTTAGTTAAGATGCACTTAAAGGTCATTTCACTTCCAGCCATTGTGACTCATAGACTGAAACCTGGATCTGATACAGTTTCACCAAACTGAGCAGTAACTCCTGCCTCCAATTTCACATTATCATAAATAATATGACTAACTTGTAATGTTGCAAATGGCAGGACAAGCATCTGTGTTCCAGAATAATCAGTAGAATAATGCTGAAGAAGATGCCATAGTAGATATCTACTTCGTATGTAAAACAAAATAACAGCAGTATATTTATTTTTAGTACAGCTATAGTATAAAATATATATTCCTTGTGTCCTATGTAACTAAAAATGAATTGAAAAAACATTCAATAAATACAGTATTTATAATATACAGCAGATTGATAGATTTGTACATAATTAAGGAAATGTAGATAGATAGATAGAGAGATAGATAGATAGATAGATAGATAGATAGATAGATAGATAGATAGATAGATAGATAGATAGATAGTGTAAGAGCAAAGCCTTTAGATAGCCTTGAGATTTGTCAGAACAGCAGTTTTGCTGCTTCATGTCCGTGGGCCTTGCTTTTTGTAGCAAAAGGGGAAAAAATGAAAGGAAGCTGATTTTTTTCAGGATTTTAGCTTCTGGCTCAGCTGGCTCAGTGCTGCTAAGTTTAAGGAAAGCTTTGTAGGTGAAGCTGGACGCCACAAACACAATAAAAAAGCAATAGGCAGTCATTTAGAGATGCATGCTTTCATTTGTTTACAGCAAACTAACAAAAAACACCCATGTGGTGGGGTAAGATTGGGTGAATTCTTATGGGACATCTGTAATGAACTGCCTTTGAGAATAAATGTTTAGACACAATAAAGCAGATGTAAACAAACCCGCTTTAAAACTCAGCGTGGCTTTTAAGGGCTTCGAGGCAAAATTTAGAGACACAGCAACAACTTACCCAACATCATGTAAGTAAGCTTTTGTAACGCTCCATGTGGTGATGAAGACCGCGGGGACTCCTATCAACATTTCAAATACACACACACATGCTAGTATTACTATAATTGTGAGGGCACTCCTTTGACTGCATCCCTAATGTGAGACCTGTACCTAAACATAACATGTAGCTTAACCTTATCAACTAAAAGCCAATATATCTGCAACTTTAGTTTACTAAAACAGTTGAATTAGTGGAGAAAACATTTGTGGTGCACTTTCTTTTCAGGTCCAGCAAAAACAACCCCACACTTATGCAGATTTTTAAGTTTTCCTAACATTATTAGGATATTTGTTCCTTGCAAAGTGATTAATGCTCACACACACACACACACACACACACACACACACACACACACACACACACACACACACACACACACACACACACATTGACCATCACAGTCTCATTTAATGTTGCTACACACACATTTGATAACCAGTCCATGCAACTGCATCACTAAACCTGAACACAAACAAATCCACTCAGACTAATGAGTTGCTGATTTGACTAATCAGCAACTCATTAGTCAAAGAGATCCTTGAACCAATTGAGTAAATTCAATCAAAAACAATATCTTTTAAGTTGCACTATACAGCACCAACTGTAGCAAAGGGTTAATTATGACCAATTCATTTCCATATGTCTGTCTTTATTTAAAATGAACCTGAATCATTGTCAAGTGGTTGTTGTGACTGTTGGTCATTAGCAGTAGTGGAGCTACGTTCTTATTCCAGATCTCAGTAGTGGGCTCTTTCATGATGGACCTGAGGAGCTGATTAAGTTTGAATTGTTTATACTGTTCCAATAGACCGAATTACAAGTGCAGTCAGTCTTTTATGTTTATAACAGATATGTAGAGGAACATTTTTTCATCTCTCTTACTATTACCTACCATTATACCTTGTTATATTAAAGGAACCTTTAAACTAGAACTCAATTCTACTCATTTTTCCATTCACCCCACATACAGTCAATCAGAAAAGACTTATTTAGAGTTTAAATACTGCTTTTTTAGTTAAAACCTCAGGTGTGAGGCTAATGTTACAAACAAATACTACTCAACAGTCACCCAAATAGCCCACACCGATTCTGTAAAAATATACCATGAAGGATTCAATCAGATCATCGCTTTGTTAAAGACAGCGCAGACCTGAAGATGTGGTTTAACTGTGGCTTTACTGTAAGCTATAAAGATGAACAAAACTTCACCACTTGGTTTCTCAATAGTGTTGTATCAAATCCAAAAGTCTGCATGGCTTTAATGGAGGTCTAAATGTGGTTTTGGCAGCTTGAGAGAAGTTTAATTGTGCAATTATTTTTATAAAAATGACTGGGGCTATTTTGGTGACTACTGACTTTTAGTGTTTGTGAGTAAAATTTGGATATCAAACATGCCTTGGCATTTCACATATTTCTAGGATAAGTGGACAATGTGTAAATTAGATGTTTCACCAAACTCTCAAACGCTTCAATTCTGATTAAACATACTGAAACAAAACCAATTACATTTTAAGACAAGAGGCAATTATATTACAAATTCAATTCATTCAAAATCTTAGCAAGAAAGAATAGCATTATTTACAGTTTTTTTCTTTGCGAACACTGTTTTGGCTGCCTTTGCTGTCATAGCGTTATGACACTATGGTGATAAGAGTTTTTCTTCATGCTGTCAATTATATTGGTATGGAAACATCAGTTTTAACTAACATCTCAGTGGCCCTCAAAAAACAAATCAAAGTGTGTTCAAAGATTTTATAGATTTTTCAGTGTTTATATTCCCTTGAACTTGAAACTTCTTTGAAGTCACCAAAATGATCCCGAGTGACTTGGGACATCCCAACCCCAGCTTTAGCTTGTCCATGATGCTGAGTACATCACAACAACCATATATCAGTCTTTTTACAGTTGGCCCTTGTGCGCAAACTCACCCCAGCCAATCAGAATGTACCACCAGAAGTACTTTCTATGGGAGAAGAAGGAGACGGCGAGGAGAGCATGCAGGTAGAGGCCTTCAACCAGCAGCCAGAAGAAACTGGCCATGATACCGTACTGGAAGAACACCATTGCCGCCTTACATCCCACCTGTAATAAACAAAGCCTTGGGGTGAGCGGTGTTTACTGCCCTTCTGAACTTGTGTACACAGCAGAGGTCAAAGGATTGCATGTTTATACTGAAGGACAGTCATTAGCTTTTATAGCTTCGCTTAGTTGCTGCACGTCCAACTCGGAAGGAAGGAAACCTTGTGAATCTCAAGTGAAAGGCATCGGAACAGGGATGGAAAGGGGAATAAACGAAACTTGTGTTAGGAACAGAAGCCCTGCTCTTATTTAGTGTTACCATTGTGGGAAAATGCAAAATATATTGCCATTGATAATACATGTCAAGATATTGAGCTTCAGAATACTGATGTCTGCAATTTGCAAATGAGCCAGTATATGTTTTATTGGGTTTTGGGCTTTGGGATGTCACTTATCAATCCTATGTAGATAAATGTTCCACTCATAAACTGGATGGGATTACTTTTACAGTGGGGTCCTGCGTCCTTTGATAGGTGCTATTCTGTGATTTTATCTCTTCCTGTATTGACCATGCCCATGTTTTACTGAGGCCAAACTTGTGTTTTACCAAACTCAGGAATGCTCAGATCATTTCCAGATACACATCGTTGTGCTTTCCTAGGCAGGTGTCATCTTCCATCGTCTTCTGCTCATGATATTTAGTTTTTTAGGCCATATCCATATAAACTTTTCCCAAATCATGGAACCATCAATGCTGTAGTTTTTTTGAACTATCTATTTGGTCTTGGTGGTAGAACTTCATGTTCTTTCTCACTACAGTGAATGCACACCCATCAGAAAAGATATGGTGAGTATAACAAAAAGTTGTAAAGTATTGCTTTGTTTTCACAATATCATCAATTTTTCTATGACCACATCTAAATAGAGACAACCCACTAGAAACTCACTCGTCCTGCAGTAATTCCTGAACTGCTAACTGTGTGTATGCAGACACCCACTGTAATCATATTCAAACAGAAGAGGAGACATAAACTCCCACTTACTGCAAACCACTGACTGCAGATGACAGTGCTCAAATGGATGAAGTGCAGACGTGTGACACAGATAACAGCTATAAATCCGCGTAAAACACAAGCAGCTGATTGTGATGATTCACACAGTGGCTCACCTCACCTTATTTAATGATTTGGCACATGTGGTTTGGACTGAAAGTGTGTTTTATAGCTGAGAATTTCTAAATAAGAAATTATAATCAAAAGAAATCAATGTAAAGTAACCAGTTAATAAAAATGTGTCATATGTTTCTTAAGTATAATTTCCATGCAACAACAGCCTCCCTCCTGCTTGTCTAATTGTCTATTGTAGTTACACAAACTTTTAACCTCATGGTTTGAGCACTTTTAAACGTGACTGAAATCTAATGGTTCTAGGGCATTTAACCTCAAATGGAAAAATGTGGTTCAGCACATTTAACCTTGATTGGAATCTAATGGCTGAAGCTCACGATAACCTAAATCAGAATCGCATGGCTCAAGTTCAAGTTAACTTAAATCAGAATCTCATGGCTCAAGCTCAAGTTAACTTAAATCAGAATTTCATGGCTCAAGCTCAAGTTAACTTAAATCAGAATCTCATGGCTCAAGCTCAAGTTAACTTAAATCAGAATTTCATGGCTCAAGCTCAAG
>JBBJLR010158691.1:0-14663 GCA_037577145.1 Brachypetersius gabonensis
AGGGAGAGACTGCCCCCTGTAGTTAGAGAATGGAAGTCGCTTTGGATAAAAGCGTCTGATAAATGCCATAAATGTAGACTTGATTACAAATAACACAGACAGGCAACCAGGCAAATTAAACTTACTATAAAGGTACAAGGATAAATGCCCCATCAAGTACCCAATATGCACACTTGTAACTTTGAACACAAATTGTGTAAAGAAAAAACAAGTAATTTACCTGCTTGATATCTAGATTAATAAATGTAGTTATTATTATTCCCTGTTATTATTATTTTTAAGCCAATCATGCTGCTGCATATTCTGACAACTTCCTGCCAATGTTCGCTCATCCTGGCGATTTTGAAAGTCACATTAAAACTTTGCTCAGAAGAGACCCCCTAGAAAATCACATTTTCAACCTTTATCTTGGCTAAGCATCACTACTTTTTTACTATGTTAAAAGATTAATGTTTCTAACACCACCTGGCACAAGCTGAAACTAGGATGTTAGAAATAGTTTAAAAAAAAAAACAGTTTTACAGGCTTTTAGCAAATGCTATGATATGTGGTTAGCATGCTAGTCATATAAGCGCTACGCTGATGTAGTAAATCACATGTAACATATAATTTTAACATAAGCTTAAAGGGTACTGTAGCATTAAAAATGGAGTGCATCAGTGTGACTTCATTGGAGAAAAGCTTAAGTATAAACATATAATCAGTAATCACATACTCTCTGCAAGGGGGAGGTGGTGGCTTAGTGGGTAAGATACTTGCCTCTGAACAAAGAGGTCATGGGTTCAAATCTTACCTTAAGCAAACCACCACTGGGTTCCTGAGCAAGACCCTTAACCCCAAGTTGCTCCAGGGAGACTGCCCCCTGTAGGTAGGGAATGGAAGTCGCTTTGGATAAAAGCGTCTGCTAAATGCCGTAAATGAATAAATGAATGAAATGAAGTAGTATATGATTTAATATATGAACATTTATATAACAAAACTCTGATCTTAAAATGCAATCTACTGTATTGTGGGTGTCCCCATTAAGCTCAGGGCACTCCCATTAAGCTTATTTACATAGACTTGTTTACATAGACTGACAATGTGAATAGTTCATAAATAGTCTTAAAACAAACTGTCAGTTTTCAATTAAAGTTTTAAAAAATTAGTAATACATTATTTTCACAAATTTACAATGACAAAACCAAGGTGGAATTACAGCTCCTGCCCTAAAATAAAAGAGGCATGTTGTCTTGATCGAAAGGGTGATTAACACCTATTTCCCCCAAGTTAAATAATTTTAATTATGAAGGTGATCATTCATATGCCTCTCAGTATGATGTTAATGCATGTTAATGCTTTTAGGCCTAATGCAACATGTACCCATTAAGCACACCCCAGACTATTTGCATGTAAAGCTGTATATCTTTTTAATTAATTACATTTTCTTGTAAATGAAGTTATAAATTTGAGAGATTAAAGAGATTAAAGAGAGATTAAAGTGTCATTGTAACTTCTCATTTCCTGGTGAAAATAATGCCTTTTACTTAAAAACTGTTCAACCAAAGATTTGGGTGAGCTTAATTGGTATGTTTATCCTATATATTACATATGTACTGTTATGAGTGATAGTACGGAACACAAATGATCTTGACAAAGTAACTTCAAATGCTCAGGTCATCAATACGTCAATTTAATTATACGCCCTCAAACCTAGCTAGCCAATTTGGGGTTAAAACTGTTCTTGACTTGCTGTCTAAACAGTGACAGCTGACTATCTTGCAGAGTCTGGAATCAGAGAATCTGCTCTTTTTGGGATGAACTTCCAGTCCTACTAAACAGAATTACAACCTGATCTGTGCCGTCTGACCATGATTCTCTCCTTTGTGAATGCCACAATACATCTCTCTTTCTAAATATCTCTATATGGTTTTTTTGCACTTACAAGTATGTTCGAATATAAAATTTTATCTAATATAAAATACATTTTCCAAACTGTCACAGACAAACAGAGTGAAGCTAAAAACTGGAGCAGGAGCTTTATTAATAGGGTTGTCTCTAGAGTTCTCATTCAAATTTAAACCACATCCTGCGTCTGGTTAATTTAATCTGCCATATTGATCTATTGGTTGGAGAGTCCTTAGCATTCTCTCTCAATACTCTGATCCTGAT
The DNA here is from genome assembly GCA_037577145.1 of Brachypetersius gabonensis. Lineage (NCBI taxonomy): Eukaryota > Metazoa > Chordata > Actinopteri > Characiformes > Alestidae > Brachypetersius > Brachypetersius gabonensis. Next base: position 2,152 of record JBBJLR010158691.1, read on the forward strand.
CTGGATAGGAAGAAATTGAACATGTTAAGGAATAATCCTTCCAGTAACTGATCGCTGCAAAGATTTTAAAGGCCGTTTTACCGGCTTGCTGGGCCCGGCGGATGGCAGGGGGGCATGCTCAGTCTGACATTGCTGTAGGTGGGCATCATGCCACCCACTCTGTGGGGGCAAAAAAACGAGATAAACGGGCTAAAACATCTGTACAAACTATCTTGTCACACACAGTCAGCGAAATGAAGCATCAAAACTGCTGATTTTCATTAAGTTTCATTAACTCTCAGAGTTTTAAATGCCATCCACTCCCCTTGTTGTTTATTTCAGGAAGCATCCCTTCACTGTTGAGTTTTCATCTAATCTCTGGTTAAATTTAATCCCGGCGCCGAGTTCATCCCTCGCGTTCTGCAGACCAGCTGCTGATTCTATTTCTCATGTCACAAATCCGGAGAATCTATACGTTCCAAAAGAACTATACAGAATAACCCTTATATGGAAGGGGTGGTGTGGGGGGGTGTTGAGGGGGGAGGTTTGGGGGCGGGGTCACGTAAACGCACCTCGTCGCATTCCACGAGTCAAACATCGTGTTAGTACTTCTGGTGTGGTCGTGGTGAACTGATCCACACCAGATATGCTCCTGAAAATAAACCCAAAGAGCCAAAACGTTCCTCTGAAAAGTTTATTTCTGACAGCTGTGTAGACTTAGGACTTCGGTGTGAGTGCTCAGCTGCGGCTGTATCAGGAACTTTTAACACCAACAGCAGTTGGTTCATGACCAGTCTTTGACAAAGCGCTGCACGTCAATATCACGCTGGCAGCTGTGGTTTCCAGGAAATTGGTCTTGCCCTGGGTCTTGGCCGGGCTTGGACCCGGATTCATAGTCTTATTTTATGAGAACACTCTGAATCCAGGTCCAAACCTGGCCGAGACTCAGAGCCAGACCAGGATTCAGGACACACCCACAGCCAAGAGTCAGACTCCAACCACCTGAGAGCCAGACTGCAGGTATCAGAGCCTCAATTATGAGTCCAGATCTGAGAAAAGAGAAAGCCATATTAACTCACCTTTGAAGAAACTCCAGCTCAGATGGATAGTGGATGTTAAAATTGTAGTAGCTCCCGAACATGAGGCACAATGCAGAAATGAAGGAGGATATGTTTGTGCTGACAAGGTTCCGATCAAGACTGAGCATGTACCTCCTTGAGAAATAGCAGGACTGTCCTGTGAACAAATTATTTAACAGGTTATATTAATAAACGCTGCAGTCACATGACATTCTATTAATAGTGCAATTAAAAAGAGAGAAGGCTATGAAACAGACTTACCACAGACAATAATAGTGGGTGTCAGAGGCACTTGCTCCAGTTGCACTTCATCTGCCAGACATGTATCATCTACTTGGAAAGGCATGGACTCCTCCTTCTCTTCAAAGTAGCTGAGCAGAAGCAGGACCATCTCTTTCAAGTCCTCTGAGCAGCCAATCTGTGTTCCTGTGTCCTCTGAAGCCTTGCATAAGTCTGAAGGAACGTCATGCTTTTGCCGACAACTGTGGTCATGTAGTCCAGATGCTGTTTCCCCTTCAAATCCAAATTTTGTGTGAATGTATCTTTGAGGTCAATCCCAGTGAGTTCCTTGATGTGGACAGACATGCCAAGTTCATCAATCCAAATTGGCCACTCCTCTCTAAAGCATTTGATACTTTTCCCCTGATTGACATGTAGACGCTGTGTGTAATAAGTGGACTTCATTATACATTTTATCTCTTCTGGATTGGCATCAGCTTGTTGGAACATCACCTTGAGTTTTTCCATCTTTTGCTGCTGGCTCTCTGGAGTTTCTTCAAGAGGCAGAAATTCCACATTCCATTTAATGCACCCGCATGTGTCCTGCATTGCTGCTCTTTCTTCTAATGGGATCTCGTCTGTGTGGTCAGTCTGATGTTTTCTTTTTCTTATTTTGGGTGCTGAAGTGCGCCTCACATTTTCAATTCTGTTCTGCAGCTGCTTGACGAGGGAAAGGTAGCCTGTTCCAACAATATCACCCTCTATTACATCCTTCAGGGAACTGGGATATTTTGCCATAATTTTTTTGCAACATCAGTTGAATGTTTTTTATCTACATGAGGGCATTTTTCCATCATTTCGGTCACAACAATCCGGACCATTTGCCTCCTCAGTTTTGGGCCAAGCCTTCCAGGACGTTTTTGTTCACTGCTTGAAGTTCCATACTGGCGACATTTAGGAAGGTTTGCTCTGAGTCACTCATATTTGCACTGGTGAAGAAATGCCACCTCCAAACAAACAAAAAAAAAATTCATACACTTAACAGAGCAGCGATATACGTCAGGTAACACTTATATTAATGTCAAACTATTTAGAGTGAAAAGTGAACTATTAATTGGACTTTATTTTGCCACAATACTGTGCATTAGTGGAATGACTTGGTGTCCATCAAGAATGTATGATACCAAAGGACAGAAATCAGGCAGGTCATAATGGATACACTGTAATCCAAGACTGTCCTTTGTCATAGAATACAGATGATATTCTGAGAGGAAGATACTTTGAGGATATCCATCAAAACACAGATGTCATTTTGAAACAAGATGAGCAGAAGTTCACCAAACTCCATATACTCGTCATTTCTGTACATGAGGAACTGTCCTTTTTTATTTGCAGTGCCCTTGTACTGAATGTCTGTGGTAACTTTCTGAAAAGGCTAACTCCATGACTGCATGCTTAACAGTGTCACTGTAGAGGTTGGGATAAAACACACAGTTCTCCTTCACTTGCAGTAGTTTATTGCATTCTTGCCCAGCTAAAAGATAAGCCTGATGCATTTGATGACCTCTGATGACGTGCTGACAAAGTTTGAGTTTTCAAGTGTCTGGCACATCTTCTAAAATAAGTGTTTATTTTCAAACCTAAGCGTCCATAACCTCATCAATGGACCAAATTTCAACAACAGTGCTGAATAATGGCACAAATAGTGGTTTTAGTTGAACTTTCTCATCTCCAAATATTCTTGGATCAAAATGTCAACAGATGCTATCTGGGACAAGGAAATGCTCTGAGCACAAATAAGATCCACAATGTCTTTCAACTGGAGAGCTAACTGCCATACTTCATCATCATGGTTTTGCACTTTGTCACCAATCAAAACTGGCAGCAGTCTCAAAAGGTTCCAGTTTGAATGGCATGCCCTGATATCTTGGCTCCGTCAGGTTTGACAGCACATGGCTTTATGAGTGCTTCAAATCCTTTATACTTAAACTGCTTAATGCACCTGTTTAAAAGAGAGTATGTGAACCATTTTTTATTCTTTTATAATGTTCTTCAATGCTACATCATATGACACGACTCCTTCAAAGAGGTCATGACCTAAACAAGGCTGGGGACCAGGCTGGGATATGTGAAAAGACTCAAGGGTATTAAAGATAGAGTTTACCTTTATTCCACTGACGTCTTGGATATTTTCAGCCTGGAGATCAGCAAGAACTGCATCATATGTCTCCGTAGCGCGTAGAGGACCACAGGCATTCGGATTAGCTTAAAACTCACTTCGGGTTACTTAACAGTACCTGCAGAAATATTGAGAACAGCTTAAGTTTAAGATCTGCTAACAACTCTGAAAAAACTTTGGCTATTCCAAAAGGCTTGAAGTCATTCTAGACTAAAAACATATTATCTGTATTTGAACGCAAATGGGTAAATTTGCTAATGACAGATAAACTGCAAGAAATTTGTGTGTCTTTTTATCAGAACCCAGGGGATTCACTAGCAGAGAACAAATCTGACTTTATGGAAAAACTTAACTGGTCCACACTGAGCCCTGACCTCAACCCATCCCAACACACTGGGATGAACTGGAATGGAGATTGTTCTCCAAATCTTCTTACCCAACTTCAGTGCCTGGGCTCATGAATGTTCTACAGGATGAATGGACATAAATTCCCACAGAAACTCTCTGAAATCTTGTGAAAAGTCTTCCAAGAAGAGTGGAAGCTGTTAATACACTGTGTAGTGGATTAGTCCACCTATTAGTCCACCTATATCTCTGCATCATTTGTAAGCCTCCTTTGCCCTGTGCACCAATGTTTAGGACACCCAAAGCACCACCACTAAGTTATTTGACTGCCAGATCAATATCAGCACAGCATTGACACTGACGTTGTAGTGTTTGTGCTGTGAATTACTGCGGGAGTTTTTAAACACCTCATTGTCACCGATGGACTGACAAGTGATCTAGTCTAATAATAAAAAATTTGTCATCACCAACATGGAGGATTTGCCATAAATGACCTTAAAACTAAGTGTTGATTTCTGGTTTAGGCCAGAAAGATGAGCTCCGACCTAACTTGTCAACAACAATTGTTTAAAATGACTCCAGTATCATAGAATTTATGTAAAATGTATAGCAAATGGTGTATATTTAATTATGAGCATACAATGAGCAGTAGAAGTAAAAATACAACAGCAGCTCCACCAGCAACAACAATTGCTAGCAAGCTAGCTGCCATGGCCTCCCCTGTCAGCGAACCATCCTCCAAGGGTGTTGGAGGAATTTCTATGAAGCAACTAGTGAAAGAACTGTCTAAACAGCGTGCTAGTCTTGAAGACATTTCCATTCTTATTCAGGAATCTGTTGGTCCTTTAAAAGCCTAGTGATGGAGTGGAAATCTCCTGAACCACCTAAAGTATCTCTCTGGCTTAATGACTTGGTGCTCTTTTTGAAATTAGAGAGGATCTCTTAAAACATTTAATAAAATATGGAACCCATTGATATTCTGCTTTGAAAGGCTCCATTCTCTGCCTTCAGAGTACGAATAGTATAATACTCTTATTGTAAATAAGCAGCTTGTATATTGCCCTCCCTCCAATAACCCCCCTCCCTTTTCTCTCTTTCTTTTTTTGCTTGCTTTTTGTTTTTGTTTGTTTTAAGGCAGTATGAGGGTGGGCGATGTGGGAATTTAATAATTGATGTAAAAACAAGACATTGCGTCTATCTAGTTCTATATCTATACTATCTTTCTTTAATTAATTAACACGCTTTACTTCCTTACTGCTTACAGATGTTGCCATTCAAATTAAGAAAATATTTTAGAAATCTAATGGTTTTAGCCATACAAGGTTCTGCCCTTTTCGCAAATTTTTTGGGGGGTTCAACAGTTGCCTGTTTTGCTTCTGCTTGGAGCTAACAGCTAATTAGTAGATATTTCCTTTATACTATGGAACAAAACCTAAGCCTGAAAATCTGTAGTAGGTTCCTTTGTGATGTTAGTACTTTCTGTGCCTCTCCCACTCAATCCAAACTGAGCCCCAGTTCATACAAACACACACACACAAACACACAGAGGTCCCTTTCCAGAATGGTAAGAACATTCCACTGAAAGTGCTACTTGCTGTCTCTGAAGAACTTCATGCAGCTACATCAGCCAACCTGTCTTCTGCTCTAATTCTTCTTGAACTTTCTGTAGCCTTTGACACAGTCAATCATCAGATCCTCCTGGCCACTCTCTGCATCCTTGGGATCTTGGGCACAACCTGGCAATGCTTTGCATCCTACATTGATGACCAGAAGTACCAGGTAGTTTCCAGTCTGCTCCACGAAGATTATCCACTGTTCCACAGGGCTTGGTCTTTGGACTGAGTCTCGTTTCTCTATATACAGGTTATTTTGGGGATGTAATAGCCTCACATGGTCTTCCAACCACTTTTATGCTGATGACACGCAACTTATTCTCTCTTTCCCTTCCAGTGACAACCATGTCTCAATCTGTATCTCCGTCTGTCAGGCCGACATCTCCTCTTTGATGGCCGCCCACCAGCTCAAGCTGAAGCCCAGCAAGACCAAGCTCCTCTTCATTAAAGGGAGTCCTTGACCAAGCCACGACCTCATCGTTTCTGTTGGTAACTCAGTTATCATCCCTTCAAAGAATGAAAGAAATCTTTATGTTATGCTAGATAAACGGCAGGTCTTTCTCAAGGCAGGTTGACCAGACCTCCAGAACATGCAGATACCTTCTCTGCAACACCAGAAGAATCAGACCCTTTCTTACCATGAAAATTACACAAATTACTCGTCCAGTCTCTGGTCATCCCCAAACTGGACTGCAGCTCTCTACTGGCTGGTTTTCCACAGAAGGTAACAAAACCTCTTCAGTTGATTCAGAATGTAGCTGTGAGCTTTCAGGGCTAAGAATGGACTTGCAGTCCCATCCATATCAGCACTGATCAAGCAGCTTCTTGTCCTCTCAGGGCTTCGAGCACTACTCGTTTGGAACCTCTGTTGCTCAAAAGAACAGGAAGACATGCGTCAAGACATGCACATATTTTCAACCTTGGCCCCCCATTGGTGGAATGAACTCCCTTTTCTGATCGGATCTGCAGAGTCCCTTGTTGTCTTCAAGTGCCATCTGAAGATCCACCTTTTCAAGGAGCACTTTGGTGACTAACTATGTCTCTTGTTTCTTCCCCGCAAAAAACCTTACTCCTATCTCCATGCCTTTCTTACTTTTGCCTTAACCTGACTTTTCTTTGACAGGAGCTGTTCAGGTGTACATAGATGGTAGAAACTTGGTTGAACAGTGGCTGTTGATCTAAGTATAGCTTTACAGGTTTGAAAAATAGATGTGGACTAATTGAGCTGTTGTATGTCGCTCTAGATAAGAGCGTCAGTTAAATGAAAAAAACATACTAAAAGATCAAGACCATCATTACAAACAGTACATTCAGAAAGTCTCTGTGAAGCCAATGACTCACACATGAATATGTCAGAACAAGTGTGTCAATCTTGAAGAGAAACCCATCCCAGTCTTGTGAATGACTGCCAACATGGAGAAGAGGTAAGGCATGACAATGCCTTTAATTATGTAATGGATGAATGCAGCATCTTAAAAAATGATGCTGCATTCATCCATTACAAAAAACCCACATTTCCACAGAATGATCTCACGTTTGTTCCTCCTACTATACTCTCAAAGAGGGTGTTCTGGTCCCACAGGAATGTCTCCAGATCTTTATTTTTAGAACTCAGCAAATAAAGAGATATTGCCTAAAATTAGCAGCTTGTAATTTACTGATTAATTATTCATTCATTTATTGTAACTGCTTCATTCTTACTACTGTCACAGGTATCCAAAGCCTATCCTAGGGCACAAAGCAGGGACTCTGCGCACATGTACACCATTCACTTACACACTCACACCTACGGCCAATTTAGAATCCCCAATTTACCTGACACAAGTCTTTGGACTGAAAGAAATCTGAAGACCCCAGAGCAAACCCACCCCATCACAGGGAGAAGATGCAAACACTTCACACACAAATCCAAGACCCAGATTCAAACCCCAACTTGTGAGGCAACAGTAAACAATCGGTCATAACATTACAACTTCTTTCCTAATAAAGTGTAGATCCCCTTGTGCTGCGAAAACAGTTCTGGACTCCACAAACCTCTAAACCCACAGATACTTGATCAGATTGAGATGGATGTGAGGATGAGATTGTTTCCATAAAGGGGTGTACTTAGTCAACAACAATGTTTATGTAGGTGGTACATGTCAAAGTAACTTCCACATAAAGTTTCTCAACTGGTTTTCCCTTTTCACTTTGGGCATCCTGTTACATCTCTTCGCCAGCCAATGTGTATGTACCGGATCTGCAGGACACTGTCATTCATTGTTCTTTCTTGAATCAAGCCCACAACTTTCTGATCACAGGGCAAATACCCTCACCACGAAGCCACCAGCCACCCAAATTAAACAGGCATTAAATAGAATCACATCCGAAGGTTGTTCAGAAAATCCATGGAAAACAATATAAACTGTCTGTTGCTTATTTTATAGAGGTGTGTAGTACAGGCTACAACTCAACTGCTCTTGAACAAAGTCTGTACAATATGTGAACAAAGACCAACCCAGGTCCTGGTCTCCATAGTGATGGTGTTTTTTTGGTAAAGTACTGAAGCGGTCAGACTGTCATACACCCACAAGGAACCTGGCCTACAGAATCATAGAGGCATCGGTTCATGTATGACACAGACTCAGACACAATGAAATGCTGAGGCCATGTGTCTCAAAATGGGATGGTTTGGTGATATCATGCACTCAGAATAACTGGAAATCAAGACACTAGACATTAAATGTAGAACATTATACAATGTGCTTTATGATTAACAGGGGACGGTTCCAAACACAGCCTGTTTTGATTTTCCATGTCATCATTTTTTTTGCTCTACAGCATGAACATAAATAAACTACTTTTGATATGTCATGTCAATATTACACTTCCCAGCAAACTAAACATCAACATTGGAGTACAATAACCTGACCACGACATAACATACACTCAAATGCTAATAGGCTATATTCAGACAGTATCATGACATTTATGAAGTGAAAGTGATCATTCGGTCATACGTGAACACACCACTGCACACGGTGTGAACAGCACGAAATTCTTCCTCTGCATTAAACCCATTCACCAAGTGAAGCAGGGGGCAGCCATGAACACGGCGCCCGGGGAGCAGAGTGTGGGGACGGTACCTTGCTCAGGGTACCTCAGAGGTGCCTAGCGGTATTGTGAATGGAACCTGGACTTTCTGATCACAGGGCGAATGCCTTAACCACTAGACCACCAGCTGCCCCAGCTGGAATGTGTGCTTGAAGTCGAATCCTTCTAGAAAGACCTTGGACCCTACTGTGGTACAGTGGGTAGTGCTGTTGCCTCATACCTCCAGGGTTGAGGGTTCAAATCCAGGTCCTATCTTTGTATTTGCAGATTTTGCATGATCTCCTCCAGGCTGACTAGTTAGCCAAACCCTAGCCAGGACCGTCTGATGACAGTGCTTTCGAAGAATACATTGTTAAATGCTTACAGAAAGCATCTGACAAAACTCTTGGCTAATGAAAATAAAAGTGCAGCAAAAATAAAATCTTACTGAAATAAAGTGTTCTAAAACAAATAAGTCAAAAAATATAGTTCAAAAAACTGTAAACACTGGATATTATCAGGAACCACCAGTCAAAGGATATTTGAGACATGAGGCGTATACTGGTCCTGGAGGGCCAGCAGTTTAGTGATTTAATTTGTGTAATTATAATGTATCAGAGCAACAGACAAATAACATTAGGTGAGAAAAAAGCATAGTAAAACAGTGTTTCTACAGTGTCGTGTTAAATATTCTACTCTGTGAGGCTTGGTCCTTTGATGTTCACTAGATCAAGGCTTATCCCTCTTACTGGTTGCTACTGGTTCTATTTATAGACCAAGTCTCAGGTGCTGCTGCCTCCTGTGCAATTTAACAGAGAAGACAAGTTAAATTAAGTTAAATTTAATACGTTTTAATACCTTTTTTACCATCATGACACAGAGTTGCAAGTGTTAATCAACGACCTTTCTAACGTTTATGCAGATTTTGACCTATAACACTGTACAACAGAATAGATTTACACTCACTGATGTTGACCACATACTGCACATTTTTTTCACTTCGTGAGTAAAAATAAAACTACATAAAATGTGCAATGAAGACATAGTTCCAACAAACTGGCTGGCATTCACTGCCTGAGCTGCATGAATTTGATTTTAACATAAACAAAATTTAACATGTACTATAGGCCTAATATGAACTAATGACTGAAGGGCATTAGCTCCCATCCAGTTGACATCGATGTTTTTTTACATCCCGAACAATAAGCCGGTTATTCCCCACTACAGGCCTGAGCCAGCCCTTAAACGCAGGTCTTTCACCCAGCTGTCAGAAAACTTGCATTTGCCGTGACAACACTGATGGTTGTCTGGACATGAGCCAGTTGACAAGCCGGTTGTCGAATGACCACTGAATATGACGTCAGCATCAAACATAGCGTACAAAGTTGAGACTCGTGCATTAAAGCAAAAGATAAAAAAATTCTGTCTGAAAAAAACAGCTTGTAGCCTGTAGGCTACTCCGCAGCCATCAACATTTACGCGAACTGCCGAAACCATAATGTTTATTTTTATTTTTACGAAAAATAACAATCGTAATTTAACCCCCAACAAAACATTCTTTCTTCTGATCTGCATCAATCTCAAAATTGAGCTTTAGTGCCCCACGTTGACGGAAATCCGTCACTGCGACGGAAAACTTTAATCCATGTGAGACTTCAGGATTGAGACCAGGATGTTTGATTATGTGCCCAGATTCGCTAAAGCCTACGTTTAAACTAACTAACGCAAATATTAGCAGATAGAATTTCACTCAAAATAGGAAACCTCATAGTCTGAAAAAATAATACCTATTTTTTTTTTTAAATAATACCGCCAAAACCAAATGTAACACTTTTAATGACCTTAAATTTGGCAATTTTAATTTATCACTTTTTAATACTTTTTAAAACCTCACGGACACCCTGGAAGATTAAACTAATAAGGCCCCAGTGCTGCTGACCTGCCAAGGCATGGCCCTGTGATATCTGGCACCAAGACATTAGCAGCAAGTTGCAGACTGAATTTGTTGTTACAGCACATCCAACAAATGTTTGATTGGATTTGGATTTTAAGGTTTTGGAGTTTGGAAGCAAAGGTAACACCTTGACCTCCTGATATTTTCTAACAATGTGTGCAGTGTGGTAGGGCACACTAATCTGCTGAAAGAGGCAACTACCACCAGGGAATACCACTGATATTAAAGAGATGTACATGGTCGATACTGAAGTTAATGGCATGTGTTAAAATGAAATCCACATGAGTGCCTGTATCCAGGGTGCATCCTGGTTATAACAAGATAATCAATGTTATTTGCTTCATTTGTAAGTAGTCTTTAGATTTGGCTCTTTCATCAGTCTCTCTCTCTTGCTCTGACAACATATGGATTCCATATATGGAACGTAAGCTGCAATATAAGGTCACTTGCTTTTTATATTATGAAAACCAACACTTTTACATATACCTGCATATTCACAGTATAGCATTTTATTCCTGTCAGTTCAAAAGTTGTAAAAAGTGTTTCAGTTTAGACAGATTTTTAAAAAAAAACACATTACAGGGCAGACAATCATTTACATACATCAGTCCTTAAGACAGTGATCAGTGAACTCTTTGTTATTGTCATGGGCATTACTATTGATACTTGGTATGTCAAGTAACAGCTAGCCTGTTATTTAGGATTGCATTTAAAAACTCCTTGTAAAAACTAATTTATTTTCATTTTAATTTTTTCATGAGGTCCTCAGTACAAGATAAAACTTTCATTGTCATCATGTGGAGTTAATTAATAGTTACAAGTATGTCATTGGTGTGATGCCAAAAGAGTTGCAGTAGTTATATGAACATCTGTTCCATGTTTAAGCCTATGGTTAAAAAAATCTAATGCTTTAATGTCCACATGACAAGAATTAAAAGATGAATGGCCACAAGGAAAAAAATTCTTGCAAAAATAATAAAGAGTTAACATAACCTAACCTCAGTGGGAATGGTTCACATTCATGGAGAATGGTAGAGCTAGATGAACCAGAACTAGAGAATAAGTTTGTATTATTTAATTAAAATATTTATTGCATTATCTCTGTGTATTTGTAGTACACACACACATATACATATACATATACACACACACACACACAAAATAGAACAAAAGGGTGGGAAACTGTCACACAAAATCTTTTAAATAAAAAGATATGTCCAATGAGTGGAGCATTTTTTTTAAACCTAAAAATATATAACTGATTTTGTCAAAACTGTTTCAGAGACTGCCACACAGACATCAGATACACTATTTGTAAAAAATGTAGCAACCATTTTACATGAGGCCAATTCAATGTGCTGCAGAATTAGGGTGCAGGGGTTTGACTCGAGCCAGGCGGGACAGTCCTAAGCGCAGACCTAGTGCAGGAGACTTCACTGGTGTGCTCTGACGAGACACTGGGTTGCTTCCTACCAGACCTGGCAATGGACAAAAGATAAATTACCTACTGCACACTTATTAAAATGGATGTCTCTATGTTCTTGTCCTAAACACACATTGTTAGTCAGCATCATTAGCACATTTGCGACAGCAGAGGGAGTACAGTAAACCCCCAGTTTTACGCGAATCGGGACTCGCGGATCCAGTCACACGCGTTTTCTTTTAAAAACGAAACTTATCGTTTTACATGGAAATATTCAAAACAACGAGGAAATATTTCGTGGCAGTATGTTGTTTTTTTAAAAAACTCATTTTAGTTCTTCTGGTTCCCCGTGCATGACCATCGGGACTTTAAACCTCTCTCCCTCTCTCTCTCTCTCTCTCTCTCTCGTTCCTGACTTTTCCAGAGCGCGCGTCTCTCTCTCTCTCGTTCTGGAGCGCACGGATCGTCTCTCTCTCTCTCTAGTGCGCGCGGGCTCTCTGTCTGTCTCTCTCTCGTTCTGGAGCGCACGGATCGTCTCTCTCTCTCTCTAGTGCGCGCGGGCTCTCTGTCTGTCTCTCTCTCGTTCTGGAGCGCACGGATCGTCTCTCTCTCTCTCTAGTGCGCGCGGGCTCTCTGTCTGTCTCTCTCT
>JBBJLR010158731.1:0-14661 GCA_037577145.1 Brachypetersius gabonensis
GTCAGTAGAGGTGTGGGAAAGTGGGCATGTCAGTAGAGGTGTGGGGGAGGTGGGCATGTCAGTAGATGTGTGGGGGAAAGTGGGCGTGTCAGTAGAGGTGTGGGGGAAAGTGGGCGTGTCAGTAGAGGTGTGGGGGAAGTGGGCATGTCAGTAGAGGTGTGGGGGAAGTGGGCATGTCAGTAGAGGTGTGGGGGAAAGTGGGCGTGTCAGTAGAGGTGTGGGGGAAGTGGGCATGTCAGTAGAGTTGTGGGAAAGTAGGCGTGTCAGTAGAGTTGTGGGAAAGTAGGCGTGTCAGTAGAGGTGTGGACTCCTCCTGTTCTCCGCCTCTTCAGGAAACTGGTTCCAGATGGTTTCTGCTCAGGAGCGTCTGACCCGCAGCTTCACGCGCAGCAGCCACACGTACACACGCACCGAGCGCACCGAGATCAGCAAGATGCGCGGTGGCGAGACCAAACGGGAGGTGCACGTGGAGGAGAGCACGCAGATGGGCGGGGCCGACCCCTTCCGCGATGTCTTTGGCTCCTTCCTGGGCCGCGAGGCGCTCGGCTGCTTCGGCTCTCTGACGGCCAAAGAGGGTGAGTAACAGGAGACTGCGTCACCATGGAGACGGCGACTCCAGAATATCTGTTACATCCAAAATCACAGTAATCCAATCACAAACCAAATATCACAGTCATCCAATCACAAAACAAATATTACAATCAGCCATCCAATCACAAACCAAACGTACCTTCCTGTCTCCTGTGTAAAACCCTGTGAATTGGCCTGTAAGAACTGAACAGACCCTCAGACAGAGGTCGTTGTACAAGGCAGCCAATCAGAACATAGTACATTTGCATATTAATCACTGTTCTTAAAGGAAACGTAACAGAAAAACTCTGATTAACTCTGAAGGATAAAGAGAGGATGGATGATGGTGTAAAAATAAATTCTGATTATATTTATTAAATATTGTGTGTGTGTGTGTGGTACAGGTGCTCAGGGTATGACAGCTCAGGTGACCAGTCCGGGGGGGCAGGTGTTGGAGGCGGAGCTGGTGGAGGGCGGCGACAGCACCTACAGTGTGCGCTTCGTTCCCACGGAGACGGGCTCCCACACGGTCAGTGTGAAGTACAGCGGGCAGCATGTCCCCGGCAGCCCCTTCCAGTTCACCGTCGGACCCCTGGGGGAGGGTGGGGCACACAAGGTCCGTGCGGGGGGGACCGGCCTGCAGAGAGGAATCGCTGGAGTACCCAGTACGCAACACACGTGTAGACACACACATATATACACACAAATGTGTATCACGTGTCTCCTGTGAGGTTGATGTGATAAATCTCAGTGACTGTGTTTAATGAGCTTTCTGATTCTCCAGCCGAGTTCAGTATCTGGACGCGCGAGGCCGGGGCGGGGGGGCTGTCCATCGCGGTTGAGGGACCCAGCAAGGCCGAGATCTCCTTCGAGGACAGGAAGGACGGGTCCTGTGGTGTTTCCTATGTGGTGCAAGAACCCGGTATGTTCCTCAGGACGTTCCGGAGCCTTTCTGCTCCTGGGCGTGGCTTATTTCATTAATACTGTTATTAACCTCTGATCCACCAGGCGACTACGAAGTGTCAATCAAGTTCAACAACGAGCACATCCCTGACAGTCCCTTCACCGTCCCCATAGCAACCCTGTCTGACGACGCCCGCAGACTCACCGTCACCAGCCTGCAGGTCAAAGAACAACACACTCACACCGACCAACAAACACACTGACCAACACACACTCACACCGTTACTCAGACCAAGAATCTCTCTCTCTCCTCTCTCTCTGTCTCTCTATCTCTCTGTCTCTCTCTCTCCTCTCTCTCTGTCTCTTTCTCTCTGTCTCTCTCTGTCTCTCTCTCTCTCTCTGTGTCTCTCGTTCTCTCTCTCTCCTCTCTCTTTGTCTGTCTCTCTCTGTCTCTCTCTCTGTGTGTCTCTCTCAGGAGAAGGATCTGAGGGTGAATCAGGAGGCCTCGTTTGCAGTGCAGCGTAACGGTGTGCGCGGTGTGATTGATGCTAAGGTCCACAGTCCCTCTGGGGTAGTAGAGGAGTGTTATGTTACAGACGTAGACGCCGGTAGGTCTTGGGGAAAGCTCCGCCCACTCTGCTGTGTTGGTTAACGGGTGATGTGCCAGAATGAGCGTCTCAGAATAACCGGGTATGTTTCCTCTCTTGCTCTGAACAGACCGCAGCGCCATCCGCTTCATCCCGCGTGAGAATGGCGTCCACTCCATAAACGTCAAGTTTAACGGCAGTCACATCCCCGGCAGCCCCTTCAACGTCCGCGTGGGGGACACCGGCCACCCCGGCGACCCCGGCCTCGTCTCCGCCTATGGACCTGGACTACAGACCGGCTGCACAGGTACCGCAGATCAATCAGCCTTATCAGGGACCAGTTACAGCACTACAGGTCAATCAGACTGTAAAGGGACCAGTTACAGCACTGCAGATCAATAAGCCTGAACAGGGACCAGGTACAGCACTGCAGATCAATAAGCCTGATCAGGGACCAGTTACAGTACTGCAGATCAATATGCCTGATCAGGGACCAGTTACAGCACTGCAGATCAATTAGCCTGATCAGGGACCAGTTACAGCACTGCAGATCAATAAGCCTGATCAGGGACCAGTTACAGCACTGCAGATCAATATGCCTGATCAGGGACCAGTTACAGCACTGCAGATCAATCAGCCTGAACAGGGACCAGTTACAGCACTGCAGATCAATTAGCCTGAACAGGGACCAGTTACAGCACTGCAGATCAATAAGTCTGATCAGGGACCAGTTACAGCACTGCAGATCAATAAGCCTGAACAGGGACCAGTTACAGCACTGCAGATCAATAAGCCTGATCAGGGACCAGTTACAACAGGAGTGAGCTGCATTTCCACAATAGAGAATAAATCCTGAGGTGGACATGAATACATAATAAATTATAGACAAATAGTAGACAGGTAATATATAATAAACTGTTAATGAATAGATAATATAAAGATAATATATAATAAATCGATAACTGTTAAGTAAATTATTACATTTGAATATTTTATGTGCTGTAAACACTTGGCTACACTGTAAATGAGGGTCACCAGGACTGTTTGAGTTATTCTGATATCGGTACTGTATTATAATAACAACGACAACGACGATGATGATGATAATAATAATAAGGCTGAGTGAGTTTGATGGGGTGATGGAGTTACTCTGATATTAGGTCTAACTGTACAATATTAATAATAGTAATATTAATATTTCTTAGTGTGAGTCTTGTGAGGTGATGGAGTTACTCTGATATCAGTACTGACTGTAGATTATTAATAATCTGTGAGTGTGAGTCCTGGTGAAGTGATGGAGTGAACCCTCGCCCTAACGCAGGTGTCCCAGCCGAGTTCGTGGTGAACCCCTGTAACGCCGGTGCCGCTGCGCTCTCCGTCTCCATCGACGGCCCCTCCAAGGTGAAGCTGGACTGTGCGGACTGTGTGGAGGGACACAGGATCAGCTACACCCCCATGGCCCCCGGAAACTACCTGATCTCCATCAAATATGGGGGGCAGCACATTGTGGGGAGCCCCTTCAAAGCCAAGGTCACAGGTCAGGAGGGGCTGTCCCCATATCTCACTTCATGAGTATCTTTATTACTACTACTACTAATAATATTAATAATAAGGCTGATTATCATTATTATTGTATTACAATATCAGATTTTCAGTTAATGATTACTGATATCAATTTAATTGTAATATAAAATAAATTCTAAATGAACAGGAGGACACATCATCAGGTGTGTGTGTTTAGTGTGTGAGTGGTGTGTGTGCGTGTGCATAGTAACCCGTCTGTCTGTCTGCAGGTGTCCGGCTGTCTGGAGGTCACAGTCTGCATGAAACCTCCTCAGTTCTCGTCGAGACCGTTACTAAAAGTTCAAAGGTGAGCGGAGCCTACAGCGCCACGTCCAGTTCATCGCTGTCGTCCGACGCCAGCAGGGTGGTCTGTCAGGGGGCGGGACTGTCCAGAGCCTTCATCGGCCAGAAGAACGTCTTCACCGTAGACTGCAGCAAAGCAGGTGAGGAGCTTGACGCCTGCAGAGCAGCTCTGAAGCCCTCAGGAGATCCCCAGTGGTCCATAGAGCTCCACCACGATGTAGAGAAGGTCTGTTCCAGGTCTGATCTCAGAGGAACAGGGAGGATCGGTTTCAGGTCCGATCTCAGAAAGGGTCTGTTTCAAGAGTCATTCTGTTATCAAATTGAATCAAATTATAAAAAAACAATATTGATGGAACAGTAGCCTGGAACAGGTCTAATATTACAAAAGGAGAAAATATCAATATTTTGTAATCTCCCAGAACTTCAACAGTATGTTTGGTATGAAATGGTTCATTCTGGAGACTCCTTCTGGAACAAGGCGTCTCCAACTGTAATAAAGTGGAGATGAATGGAACCACTCGTCTCCAACGCTAATACAGTGTTGGTGAATGGAACCAGACGTCTCCAACACTAATCCAGCCGTTTTACTCTCTGTCCCCCCGGTGAAGCTCTAGGTGTCTGAGTGTTTATATGGATGTTGATGATGTAAAATCGTGAATCTGAACTAAATCTCTTTTCATTTGGGACTATTTCACAACGCCCTGCATGCAGAGTGTGAATTACCCCACCATATTTGGGGGGTACTAACTTCATAACACTTCTATGACGATTACGGTCCGCTACCGCATCAATACAAATAGTTGCCATCAGGGGGGTCTGGGTCTTGATCAGGGGGTACAGTACCCCCCAGTACCCCCCATAATTCGAACTATGCCTGCATGTATTCCCTCCACCATGAACGGGTTTAGTTTTAGGACCAAAATCTTCTCAGAATCTTGGTAGAACGTATCAGTCGTTGCAACCTGAACCATAGTTCTGCCTTCGTGAGTCTCTAGACCAGTGGTACCCAACCTTTTTTCGTTGAAGCCCCCTTTGCCTGTGTCCAAGACAAGCCGGGCCCCCCCAACCCCAACTCCTGCCCCCAGACGCACAAAAATAATGAAGTGATTAATTACACACTTTTGTTTGCAAAAAATAAACAGTGGTTGTAGGTTTTTATACTCTTATACACACACACACACCCTTTTACGTTTCTCAGATATTGGGATTGTATGAATTTAATGTTTTTATGAATGTAATTTCGGTAACGTCAGTGCAGACAAAATTGTGCGCCCCCCCAGTGATCCCTCAGGGGGGCCCGGACCCCAGGTTGGTAACCACTGCTCTAGAACGCACCACCTGTGTTTACAACTTAAACACCGAATTTTGTGGGATTGTTTTTTAAATGACAGTGTTAAAAGTGATCCAGCTCTAACGGGGCTTTAGCTCACACTGGTGCCCACCAGTTTCCAACTACAAACCACAGACTGATTTTTAATATGCTTTATTTTGCTAAACCAGCTCGTACTGAACTGAATGTAATGAAATCCTGAAGCTCTCTGTGTTCTTCTCTCTGCTGCGCAGGCTCCAACATGCTGATGGTGGGGGTCCACGGCCCGCGGACGCCGTGCGAGGACGTTTACGTCAAACACTTGGGCAGCAAGCTCTACAACGTGACCTACACCGTGAAGGAGAAGGGAAACTACGTGGTCATTGTGAAATGGGGCGACGAGACCGTGCCTGGGAGCCCCTTCAACGTTATAGTGCCCTGAACAACAATAGTAATGATAACGATGATGATGACGACGATGATGATGATAACCCCCGATCCCCACACCGCTGAGCTGAAATGCACTATAAACATATTGGAGACTTCTTTTTGGTGAACTTCACTGTTTGTGCCAAATATTTTACATTAAAGCAAGACGCCGGCGTTCCTTCAGCCTGAGGTCCGTCTCCAGCTGCACAGGGGCCATCAACACCACTGCGATAACAATCATGTCCCTTTTTAATTCCCCTTTCCTACCTGGACTCTAAAATCGGTGCAGTCTAGCACTGCCATATTTATACCAAATGCAATATTGATATTTACTTGTTATATTTTAATGTATTTAACAGACTATTGTTTAGACGTCTATTCTGATGTCAGTACTCCTGTGAGTCCAGAAGGTGGCGCTGGACTTGGTTCTTCTTTTGCGTTAATTGTATTTGAGATGACTGAGACGCTCCTGCACGGGACGCACCGTCTGCTTTACAACGAAAGAACCAATAATATTGTATCGTGAAACCACAATTGTCATAGTAAGGTTGCTGTCGCCATGGCGACTCCCATTCAGAAGCCAATTGAACTGGTTCTGTTGTTCGCTACCGATGGACTTCAGGCCGAGCTCTGCTGGTTTGTCCTTGAACTTTTTCGGCGTCTCCTGCTTCCGTCCTGCTCCCTGATTGAAAAGCTGCTTTAATTGAGGGACCCGAAGCTCCGCCCCCTGATTAATGTTAATGAAAGCGCTAGTGACTGATTTAGGACGTTGTGTGTGTTTGGATATTTTTGAGGATGCTAGGGAATTTGGTTGCTGCACGAGGTCCTGACGAGGCCATGGGGTCGAGTTTAAGGGTTTCAGGATTGTCGTGGAAACGACAGCTTCCTGTGTGACACGTCAAACAGCTTTGCGTGTGCTACGCCATGGTTTTCTATGCTTTTTGAGGGTTTTTTTTTGTTATATTAACCAGATGGTGACTTTTTGCAGACCTAATAAAGATGACGCTAACTCGTGCTCGAGTTTTGGTGTTTTGTACATCTTGCAGAACAGGACTTTGCTAATGAAACTCACCCTGCGTCCGAAATCGCATACTACCATACTATATAGTACGCGAAAATAGTATGTGAGGCGAGTAGTATGTCCGAATTCATAATATTCGAAAAACAGTAGGCGAGAAGTTCCCGGACGAATTCTGTAGTAGAGGCGCTGGACACTGCACTACCCCATAGTGCAGCGGGAGAGGCGACGGCATATAAAAATGGCGGAAACTCTTTTCAAGTGTAAGTACCTTAAGGAAGACGTTACATTACACGTTCATTGTGGTTAAATTACACGTGAGAGAACACCCTCTGTAAAGGTAAAAAATAACACGCTGTTGTGACGACACACGACACGTGACAACACAGCGGATGTAGTACATCCGAATTTCATTCATACTGCCCTCATTCATACTGTACAGAACGTACTATTTTGACGGTAGAGCAGTACGTTCCAACTCAAATGTAGTACCTAGTATGTAGTATGCGATTTCGGACGCAGCCTCAGCATTGTTTTATTTAACTTGAGTGTTTGTGGTGAAGTGCTGCCACCGTGTGGCCACTTATTGAAGTGGCATGAAAAAAATATTGGTACAACAAAAATCTTTAGTTCCTTATCGTATTTGATTTCCATCTATGAGACTACTACCGATTTATTAAACAAAATAAATATATTACATTTCACGCATTTTTCAGCCTCCCAAATCCTTTACTCAACTGTTTATTGAGCGGGTATCTGGCTGTGCTGCGCCTTCTCAGGTCCAGCCCGGAGACCAGGTCACTGCACGGACAGTACCACTCAGGGTTTACACTGTACTGTATGATCGTACAACCTTATTTCAAGTGCAGTGAGCACTTTACATATTTTTGACTGTCAGAAGCGTTTTTCCAGTCATTATTTCATCTTTGAAGTCTTTAAAATCTCATCCCACCAAATCATCTATTACAGTAATAGTAACCTAGAACTGGTCCTCTTACAAAATCAGCACATTTTCCCAAACCAGTAGGTCAGTGTTCATTGTGAAACGGTTAACTGTAGTGTCCAGTAGAGGTGAATGACCAGACGTCTGGTTCTGTTCACCTCCACTATAACAGTTCTGACTCAGGGAGTTTCTACAGAAACTCTAAGCCCACTCTAAGCCTGTTAAAACCCTTAATTAATTAATTGTGGGAGAATAAACTTAATTACAGAACAATCCCCTGTAAAAGCTCTAACAGGGATTATTTCACACCACCGCTGCACCCAAACATCAAGAGCCAACAAAACAAAACTTGTTTTTTAATATTTATTTTGCAAAACCAGCATCTGCTTATGCGGTCAGTACACAAGCACCTCCAACACCTTTGATCTTCTCCTCTGCCCGTCGGCTGAAGAACTTGGCCTTCACGATGACGGGCTGCTTGGGCAGCTTGCCTTTGCCGAGGACTTTGAAATATCCCTGGAAAACACAGAGCAGATAAGAAACTAACAGCTTGCAGAGCTCCAAGAGGCTTCAGGAAAAGAACGGTGAAAACCCAAAGATCTGAACTGACAAGACCCATCATTGTGACCAGGCTGACTGATAACCACCAAAATAAAATATGTCTCGTTTTTCTGAGAGTCTGTACGTGAGACAAGTCCTGATTAACTGAACTTGGTGCTGCTCTGTGGGAAAAGCTGAATAAACTTTACTAATATTTCAGTTGGCACTGCTGTCCTGTTAAATTTTCAGGAAAAAAAAAACGTGTACCAAGATTTTCAGGCAGACATTAAGAATATTTTGTGATCACACAGTCAGTGCTGGTAGACACGTGCCACGGCCTAGTTAAGATATTTCATACTGATAGAGGCAGAATGTTAACTGCTGAACAGACTGTTGTGCTAAAACATTCATAACCCCTGTGAATTAAGTCTTTCGATAAAGCAGATTTAGTTCCAGTTTTGTTTTAAAAACCATAATGCATCGGCAATGTCGACATAACAGGATCAGTTAAGACCATTTTAACCTGGTGTCCTCGCACAATGAACCACACCAATAAACATTGATTTATTCAAGGTGAACAGATATCAGGCTCCCCAATGAACCAACAGGAGAAAACTACACTGCATACCAGAGTTTGTGTTGATGTTCTTCACTCCATCAGGAACCTAATCAATAATTCCACCTACAGGCTCAGAATCAAGAAGAGGGCCAAAACAGGACCTCACACCCGCACAATAAGAACCAGAATACTTTTGTGATCCTGGAGGAAGCTTAACACCACCCTGTCACTTCATCACCCGTTTCTCACAACTACAAACGTCACTCATTTGCTTCTGACACCTGATAACTAAAAACACTTCAAATAGGACTGATGAAAAATTAAAATGTAGGAACAGATGTATTAAACCGGATTACTTAATGGAGAATTACATTTTAAATTATTATAAATAGGCTGTTTCAGTTCACACTTTAGTAGACACCAATGTACTTATTGCATTATAATTTTGACAGAGAAATCACACTTTTATAAAGAAAACAGAGGCATCGTTTATCTTATCTTCCACAAGACTAAACTCAGGAGCAACACCTAGAACAGTGGAGCCAAGCTGCATGTAGGGGTGGCCGATATGGCAAAAAATCTAAAATGGTTTACTATCAAGTCATGATTTCAATTTTATCACTGTATATTATCTAACTATTTTTTTTTTTTTTTTACCATATTGCTAATTACTGAACAGTACAACCAAGTTAGTTAGTTGAGCTCTGCTTCTATAAGACGGGCATTTAAAAAAATGAGGAAGCACAAAACAATAGATATCAAATATAGTTTATATAGAGGATACTACAATCTCTGCTTCGGCAGATCGTCTTCACAATCTCATGTTTGTTGGTTAAACTGCTGGTTAAACAACCAGCTTTTAGACAGAGACCGCTACAGAACACAAAGCCCCCCAAATGTACATTCAGTCACATTAAATTAACCACTTCAAACGTTCTTTATGCCATCTATCACATCAAGCAGGCCCAGCCTTGTCAGCTGTGTGGAGACAGGAACTGTAAAATTTACTCACAGCTCGAACGACATCAATGATGGGTGCCGGGCCCTCTGGCTTCTTGGCGTGGTTCACTCTGGTCTGCTCACTGACCAGCGTCCACAGCTTGTCCAGGTTAATGGTTGGGCAGAACACAGTGTTCCTCTTCAAGTGATAGTGCCTCATGCCCACCTTTCCGAAGTAACCAGGATGGCTGAAAGACAGGAGGTTAAAATCAGAAACCAACCACAGCAGAGCTGTTCAACCTACTGCACACGGTCAAACTGACTGGGGTATGAAAGTCACTACACAACCTCCATTAAGGACATTCATCCATCTACTGCAACTACATAGCTGTTCCAGACGCAGCATCTCAGTTTCAGCCCTGGAGTCTCCACATTATAAACAGTGCCCAATCCAACTAAAACACTTCAGCTCTGGGCTGGCATGTCTGCAGGTTTTGGTTCTAAATAATCAGGGTTAGGGTTAACACCCATGCTACTACAACAGCACTAGTTCAGTCTGTGTTTAGGGTTGAAAAGAGAGGCTGGAGCATGTTTACTCACTATTTGTCGAAGTTGATTCTGTGGTGGTGCATGCCTCCAGCGTTGCCTCTGCCTCCGGGGTGTTTCCTGTGTTTCCCTGCAGAGAGAGAGACGGGTTAGAGACCGTAGGCCGGGGAGAGGTAGAGTTGTGGACGGGTTAGAGACCGTAGGCCGGGGAGAGGTAGAGTTGTGGACGGGTTAGAGACCGTAGGCCGGGGAGAGGGAGTGCCAAAGTCGGCTTACCCACTCGGCCGTGTCCGTGGCTCACGTGCCCACGGAGCTTCCTGGTCTTGCGCGTTTTGGTCGGCTGGAGGGAGAGAGAGTGGGTTTAGTGACATTTTTACTCATAGACTGAACAAAAAACTATCCGCAGCGAGTTCACTGTTTACACCGGAGCGCCACTTCACCTTCACAGAGCTAACGGCTAACTAACTACCCGGCTAACAGCACATTAACACAAATTCTCCCGTTTTCTGACGTTTCTACGAACTTTATTCCGATTACAAAAGGTTGTTACACATTACAAAACGCCTCCATGACCGCCAGCAGTGTTTTTCTCTTTATTTAAAAAATTGACTCTCGGCAGCGAGGCTACGTTGTGAAGAAGCTACGCTGCGAAGAAACACGATTTTTACTACTTTACTCAAACCTAGTCCTGAAAATACACACGGTACGCGGTGCCCTGCACTCAGCGGTGCTTGTTTGTAAGGGTTATGTTTTGGTTTTGGGTGATTTAAAAGGTGGATTGAGCGGATTTCGCATTTTGTTCCGCAGAGTTACGGCAGAGGACCCACCATCTCTCAGCAGCAGGGAGAAAGAGGGTGCTCTCGGGAAATCTCGCGAGGAAATCCGAGAGCGAGCCGCAGACTCCGCCCACTCAGGGTGCGAGCCCGAGCGGTGCCTTTCATATTCATTTCATTTAGTTTAATTTAATTTAGATGTTTATTTTATTCTGCACGCGAATTTATTTCGGTTTATAACTGCGGTTAAAGACATTTATTCATCAGAGACTTCATCTTTATCCAACATCTCCAACCGCTCCTTCATCACCATCCTCTTCCTCTCTGTGTTTCTCTCTGCCTGCGTTCTTCATCAGAGCTGAGTTTCATCTCTGTGTTCATCAGTTTGTTTTTCTGCAGTGTCTCCGTCATGCAGCGCGCGCTGCTCTCGGGGCTCGCGCTCTGCCTCTTGCTTCTGCTGCTGCGAGCCGGAATAAACAACAACAACAACAACGACTCACAAACAGAAGGTAGAGAGGAGATACAGAAAATTAATGGGAGGGTAACTGTATGTGTGCGTGATGGGGGAAGGTGGGGGATGGTGGGGAGTAACATAATCCCAGGCCTTTCTGTATGCAGGTGTGTGTGTAGGAACATTGTTGTGAGGAGCTAATGTCACTAAGCATTGGTGCCATCTGAAGTTGCTTTGATTGTATGAGAGTGTTAGTGAGGTCAGTACTGATGTTGGAACATTGCTGCGAGGGTTTGATTGTATGAGAGCGTTAGTGAGGTCAGGTACTGATGTTGGAACATTGCTGCGAGGGTTGGATTGTATGAGAGCGTTAGTGAGGTCAGGTACTGATTCTGGAACAATGCTGCGAGGATTTGATTGTATGAAAGCTTTAATGAGGTCAGGCATTAATGCTGGAACATTGCTGTGAGGGTTTGATTGTATGAGAGCATTAGTGAGGTCAGGTACTGATTCTGGAACAATGCTGTGAGGATTTGATTGTATGAAAGCTTTAATGAGGTCAGGTACTGATGCTGGAACATTGCTGTGAGGATTTGATTGTACGTTAGTGAGGTGGTAGGAGAGGTAAGAGAAAAGAAGGAGGGGTACAAGCATGGGTGATGGGTTTCAGAGGGGTATTAGAGGGGTACGATTGGTATTAGAGGGGTAAGAGTGGTAACAGAAGGGTAATTGAGGGGTATTTAGTGGGGTGCAGTAATAGGAGCTTCTTTCTTCTGACGTTCTCAGGTCAGTTCCCCCCGATGCTCCACAGGAAAGCAGCCCCTGAGGCGGCGCGAGGGTCGGGGGGGCATTTCTCTCGGGCTCATAACCCCGAGGCCATCGCCAGGGCAAAGGGCGGCACGGCGGCAGGGGGCAAATCCAACCTGGCGGGGCAGATCATCCCGGTGTACGGATTTGGGATCCTCCTCTACATCCTCTACATCATCTTTAAGGTGATTTAAAACCCGATTTCCAGTTCATCCCTCAGACAGAACCGGGACTTCAGCTTTGTCTGTTTCTCTCAAAGATCACGTCCAAGGGCAAGACCACCAAACCCCACGAGAGCCGGTTCTGCGCCTTGAGAACGGAGAACACAAAGAGAAAGATCAGTAGGTTCCTGCATGCGTTTCTCTTACTCTGATCTTATGGACTGTGCAAACGTCTTGATCCCCCCCATTTATTCATATTTATGTCCCAGAGATCCAGACTCTCTCGTATGTTAATGTGGTCTTGAGGAAAAGTTTTCCAGGCTTCTGATACTGGTGGTGCTGAATGCTGAGTGGGTTGAGCTCCTTTATCTAGGCACCTTGTGTTTAGACACTTTGCAGCCTGTCAGTAAAACATTTGTTTATATTTCTGTAATTTAACCTCCTCAGTGTGACAGAGTATAGGATTTTTACACCAACAGGGAGATTATGAAGAAATACAGGGTGGATCACAGCATTTGTACACTGCCTATTTTTAGTCCCATATTTAATAAAAAATATTCTGTGATCATTTCTTCAGCGGACTTTGAGCTCCTGCAGCTTCAGGAGCGTCTGAAGGAGACGGAGGAGGTGATGGAGAGAATCGTGTCTAGAGCCCAGGCTCAGCGTGGGAGCCCAGACAGGTCCGGTCCAGTCTATCAGATTTATTGGCCACTTTATCAGAAACACCTCCTTGGTGGTGCACAGTTTTGATGCTCTTCCCCTGGCAGAACAAACAAATATAATATTATAAATGTAGCGTCTTGAACCCGAGCTGCTGGACGGCGGGGCTGAAATCCGAGCCGACTGCATCACTGCTCTCTGACTGTCTGTCTGGGCTGAAGATAAATTTCAGTGGGAGTTTCTATAGGGATGCACGATTATGGCCAAAATTATAATCACGATTATTTTTTATAAATATTTATTATTTTAGGTAAAACATTTGATTGCACTTTCTATTTTAAACAAAAGTGAACAAGGCTTTCAGTTCAAAATGAAACCTCACTTAAAAGATAACTCATTAAAAATATATTAAATTGAATCTAGACAAAGGATTAACAGTGCAATCATAAAGTGCAAAAAAAAATAAATAAGCCTATGCAGAGAAGGCACATATTACAAGAAACAGGAACATACTACTGGCCTACAGATTTTTGGCAAGAAATACCAGCCTTTCAACACTTTCTGGCCTTTAAGGCGCTTTCAGACCCAATGCGGCATGCGCTGCGCTTTGCTCTGAAACCCATTATTTTCTATGGCTTGCGCGGCGCAAGAGCACTAAATACAAACACACACACTCACTAAGCGGATATGGAGGAAAAGCTAATCTTAAAAGTCTCTGAGTGTCCAGAATCTACAAAGTCCACAGCATATTCTCTCTGGGTGCTAACAGAGCTAGCGCTAGTGCTAACTCTGTTGGCCGGGACAAGAGAGTTTAGACAACCACGCCTACTTTTGCAAGCACGGCCTGAAAGCTGCTTTAAGAGGTGACCGAAGGCAGGGTGTGGACTCACTCACACTCTCACACACACTCTCTCACACACACACACACACACACACACACTCTCTCTCTCTCTCTCTCTCTCTCTCTCACAGACGATCATCTTAATTTAATCGTGACAGATAAAATCGTGATCGTGATTAAATTGTGCAGCCCTAAGTTTCTACGACTCTAACAAATTTATATTTAACTCTGTGAGAAACGTTAAGGAGATCCAGGACGTCACTAACAAGTCCTCTGGGTTCGGTTCTCATCACACGGATAAAGAATGCAGAGAAAAACTCAACACTCAAACAGACTAGAAATAATAAAAGCCCACAATAACAAAAGCAGCTCTGACAGAAAAACTCTCCGCCAGTTCGAATCCATGGATGTGGTTTTGGGACGACCAGCCAGAAACTGTGGAGAGAATTGAGCAAGAAACTCTGTTACCGGACTGAGATACACTGGAACACCAGAACCTGATACAACTTCAGTACCAGCACAGTACAGTGTACAGTCGTGGCCAAAGGTTTTGAGAATTACATAAATATAGGAAATTGGAAAAGTTGCTGCTTAAGTTTTTATAATAGCAATTTGAATATACTCCAGAATGTTATGAAGAGTAATCAGATGAAATTCATAGTCCTTCTTTGCCATGAAAATGAACTTAATCCCAAAAAAAACTTTCCACTGCATTTCATTGCTGTCATTAAAGGACCTGCTGAGATCATTTCAGTAATC
>JBBJLR010158740.1:0-14661 GCA_037577145.1 Brachypetersius gabonensis
CAGCTCCTGCAGTTTCTTCTCTGTTTGCTGGATTCTCTGCTGGAATTCCCTCTGAGTCTCCACCAGCTGCTCCTACAGAGGAAATGTAACAGAATTCACATTTAATCTAGTGATGTATGAGGTGATCATCTGAAGACCATCTGAACAGCAGTAGAATCTGTGAAAGTGAAGAGACTTTTCTCCACTGCAGGTCTTTTTAATGTCCATCCCAACTTTAACAAATTACTGAAAAATCTATTAAATTATGTTTGAGACAGTACAGTATGTTATCAAAACTAATCTAATCTGTGGAGGACATAAGTAGAGCTCTGTAGAATAAGGATGTTTTAACACATAAAACATCAAAACAGAAAAACTGAAAATCACACCAAGCCTGAAAGTACATTATTCTTTACACCCCTCATTAATTCACACAGTCAGTGATCACCAGCTCTACTCCTGACGATCTTCTTTGCTGTGCTCACTACTATTTGTACTGGTCCAAGTGAACTTACATAAATTAATTTTTGGCAACCAGCTATTATTAATGTAAACTAAAAAACTCACACTACTTACCATATCAGTTTCATTTGACACACAATAATTCACTGTGAAATATTACCCGTCCCATGTTTTACAGCTGGGTGTTGACTGACTGAAGTGAAGGACGGTGCTGTTCTGTACTTTGACCAGGATCGGGTCAAGGCTTGCTGCTGTTTTTATCTTCTACTTTCTTATTTTTCAGCTACTTCAGGACTTACAGTAAAGTTCCTACCTGTTTCTCAGCTCTTTCTGTTGCAGCTGAGACTGTCGTATGACCTCGGTGGTAATCCATAACACACAGAAGACACACACATTGCTGATCAGTGAGACAGAAAACCTCCAGAATCTTATCATGACGAGAGCAGATCTTCTGCTGCAGACTCATTGAAGCCTGAACCAGCTTGTGGTTCTTAAATGCGGGAGCTTCATAATGAGTTTGAATATGATCTTCACAATAAGAGGCCAGACACGTCAGACAGGACCGAACAGCTCTGAGTTTTGTCTCAGTGCAGATGTCACACTCCACGTCTTCAGGTCCAGCAGGAGGAGAAGTTTGGAGCCTCGTCCTCCTCAGGTTCTCAGCCAGTTCAGCCAGGACGGTGTTCTTGTTGAGGACAGGCCTCGGGGTGAAGGTGTGTCTGCACAGGGGGCAGCTGTAGACCCCCCTCCGATGATTCTGATTCCAGTGGTCCTTAATACAGTCCAGACAGAAACTGTGTCCACAGGGAACAGTCACTGGATTCTTCAGTAGATCCAGACAGATCGGACAGCTTAAAGAATCTAGAGGTGTTGGAGAAGCTTCTGCCATTTTACTGCACAGAGACGGAACAGACTGAGCAGAGGAGGAGAGTGGGTTTAGTTTTGTTTCTCCTGCTCACTCAGTGGGAGGGGCTTAATGTACCTGTTTGTGTGGAACAATTCTCAGTGAAAACATGTGCATGAAAACACTTTGCCCTGGTGTTGAACATTAAAATTAGAATCAAAACCGTGTGTCTGTGAAAATGAGAAATATTAAAAACCGTGATAAAAGATAAATAAAATAATTTTTAGATTCTTTTGAACAAATAAAAAAATATTAAAAGACAAGTATCAGATCACTTAAATAAGCCATAGCAGTATATTAGAAAAAAAATATTCAAAATGTATTAAAAAAATGAACAAATACAAACTGGGGACATGAAAATATTTATAGCACCAGTCTAGGAAGAGGTGAACTACAGGGTTTCACTCATTCTGCTTTTAAACTGAGCAGCTGAACAGAGTTCAATACTTTAAACACACAGACTGTGTGATACAGGTGTGTGTGATGCTGTCAGGATCACACTGAGTGTTTGTACTTAATCTACTGGTCTGATTTTCAGCTTCTCTGCTGTGGAAGACTTGGTCTAGTCCAGTGTTGCCCAGTCGACACATTGCGCTGCACATTTTAGAACTTTTTTAACTCAGACTAAAATCAGTAAGGGTTTCTTTAGAAGCAGATTTTTTGACACAGGTGTGTTGGGGCTCACTTCCAGGAGCCGGGTTAGTCCAGACTGTCTTTATTTTACATTTATATGTTTCTGAGAATGTTATAAAACTATCCTATTGACTGACATACTGACAATATATTTTTCACTGATATTTTTTTTGCAGTATTTGCAGAAGTAAAACCATAAAATATAGATTTTTTTTTCTGTTTTATGCAGACAACATAGACAGTTTAGAACAGTTGGAAGGATTGATGAATAATGGACTTAGAATCAGAACAAATATTACTTGCATTTAATGAAGTTAAGCTAAGATAAATCTTTATTGTCATTGGCCTTTTTACGGAACAACGGAATTTAAGGTGTAGTCGACTAAAAAGACAGGAATAATATAAGACAGAGTTAAATAGCAAATTATACAAATTGCACTGGTGAATAAATACAAAAATACAAACTGCACTGGATGGATACAGTCTATTGCACATTAATATTGCATATTATGGCAAACATTTTGATTTTGACCATGCAGTGATCCAGATTTTCACTGTGGCGCATTATCAACCCCAAATAGAATAACATAGAAAGAACTAAAAAACCTGGTTCGTGATTTGGACTCATACAAGATCAAGGCACAATTGCTAGGTTCAAGACTCCAACAATGGAATCTTCAATAAGAAGATGTCATCATCACTTCTTATCGAAAGCCCACCATCAGTTGAAGCCTCTCTTCAGAAAGGAAGGTAATCAGGTATTCTGTTCCGATATTGAGGGCCTCATGAATGCCTTGGAAATAACTCACAAACAAGCACTACTGCAAATTATAAAAAAAAAAACTACAGCCAATTTTACATACGAAATTTCTATTTCAGTAACATGACTTTTGTAAAAATTCACCGGTTGACTCGGGTGTGTTGGAAGAGGGAAAACACGTTTCCAGGAGCCGGGTTAGTCCAGACCGTGTGCTAGAACCAGCGTCTATCCTCCACTTATGATTCAGTTTTATCATGAGATAACTAAACAATCTTTATTTCACATTTATATCAACTTTTTTAAACAATTGACATCCACAAGAATGTTCTGAAGCAATTTTTCAACCTAGTTTTAGGCATTTGTACTTTTATAGTTTAGTCTTGGAAACAGGATTTCTGTCTAAAATTGATGAGCATATGTTTGTGTTAATCTGTAAACAAAAATTTCTAGGTATTCTGAGAATGATGTTAAGGCACACAGATGCTTTTTTTTTGTTTGCAAAAAACCACCAACACCCCATATGCACTGTATCCCCAACTGTTAACCCCTGTTTATCTGAATATATAATTTATCAATAGATCTGTCCTAGATGGCCAGAAACACCAGTGATGGGTGCATTAATACATTACACCCAAATTCAGGCTAACAATATCCTGACTACCATTGTTTAATACAGTAACATGTCAAATTTACATATCTACACTCTAGCCACGATGATCATCATCATCATCATCATTATCAAGGTATTTCTGGGACATACCAGAAGCAGCAAAACAGCCCCAGACCGTCACACTACCACCACCATGTTTTACTGGTGGCATGATGTTCTTTTTCTGACATGCTATGTTACTTTTACGCCAGATGTAACGGGACACACACCTCCCAGAAATTCAACATTTCTATCATCAGTCCACAGAATATTGCCCTAAAAGAAATGGCGAGTCTTTGTTCTTTTTGGCCAGCTGTGGTTTTCGCCTTGGAACTTGCCATGCATGCCATTTTGTCCCATCTCTTTCTATCGGTTGTGTCAAGAACACAGACCTCAACTGAGGCAAGTGACGCCTGCAGTTCTTTAGATGTTGTTCTGGGTTCTTCTGTGACCTCTTGGATGAGTCGTCGCTGACTCTTTGTAGGCCGGTCACTTCTAGGAAGGATCACCACTGCTCCATATTTTCATAATTTGTGAATGTTGGCTCTCATCGTGGTTCGCAGGAGTCCCAAAGCTTTAAAAGTGACTTTGTAACATTTTCCAGGGAGCTAGATGTCAATTACTTTGTTTCTCATATGCTCCTGAATTTCTTTAGATCGTGGCATGATGTCTTCCTTTTCTGGGATCTTTTAACCTGCTTGTGAAGTGATCTCATGGTTCAGCAGGTCTGGCAGTAATCAGGCCTGGGTGTGGCTAGTGAAACTGCACTCAGTTTTCCAAACAATATGATTAACCAAAGTTACTTCATGATTTTACAAAGGGGGGCAATAACTTCTTCACAATCAAAATAGGATTATGTGGGATAAAGTGTAGAGTTATCCTGTATGGCGTCAGTCAATGTGATTCACACAATCATAAGTCAGGTATGTATTTTTTCACATTCTACATTTCACTGAGGCTCAGTTAAGAGTAGCCAGTGGCACCTGTGCCTTTTTGGTCTAGTGTGGTTTAAAGCAGAATTTTATTGTTATTGCTTGTGAAGGTAAAGTTAGCCAAGATTAGTCAGTACAAACGGGGGCTGCCTCTCTCTGATTCCATTGAACCCATTTCCAGACCTGTAATACAAAAAAATTGAGTGAATATAAAATGTATACAAAAGAAAATTTGTTTTTGTTTTGGAAATTTGATTTTATGCTCATGTTAACCTCAGTACTGATCTCATGATTTCACTCAGTAATGAACTAATGTTGAACTTCTATATATTTTGTAATATATGTTACATGACAATTGCATATCTGTATTACGGTCTTAGGCCTCTAACTTCATGTCTATATGTG
This sequence comes from Brachypetersius gabonensis, assembly GCA_037577145.1. Classification (NCBI taxonomy): domain Eukaryota; kingdom Metazoa; phylum Chordata; class Actinopteri; order Characiformes; family Alestidae; genus Brachypetersius; species Brachypetersius gabonensis. The sequence continues at coordinate 4,725 of JBBJLR010158740.1, forward strand.
ACCTCAGTTCCAGGAAAACATTTGATTGTCCTCCCAAGTGTTGCAACCGACACTCAGGCATGTGAAAGCCGCTAGTATGTAACAACAAGGTAGATACGATTCACGACCCAGGAGCAGGAGGCTGTGGGGTCCCTCTCTCTTGAAAGACAGTATAAAAAGGGAGGACTTCAGAAATTAGCTCAGTCCATCTTTCTTCAATCTACTATTCTCTGTAACCACCTAATAACTACTAATAAAGGAGATTCTTAAAGGACTTTGTGCTTCAATGTGTGATTCAGAGACGGATTGCCGCAACAGTTTTCAAATCTTTATTATGAATCAAATACACAATCAGTGGTAAATAAATCATACTGGAGAGATTCCAGTCTTTAGTCTTGTGTGGTTTGAAGCAGAATACTATTGTTATTGCTTTTTTTATTTATTTATTTATTTATTTTTTCCAGCCTGTCAGTAACACAGAACACAGATGTGTGTGTATAGCTGTGCTATCATCATTCACAGCCTGTTTTTTTTTTGTTTTTTTTTTAAATTCATTTAATTATTATTATTAAGTCAACTGACTGACAAGGCCGGACAGGGCAATTGTTATTGTTATTGCTAGCGAAGGCAAAGTTAGCCAAGGTTAGTCAGTACAAACCAGGGCTGCCTCTCTCCGATCCAAATGACTCAGTTTCCACGAAATCCAGACCTGTAATATAAAAAAATTGAGTGAATATAAAATGTACACAACAGCAATTTTCTGTTTTCTATTTGTGATTCCATCTTTATTGTAAGTCTAATACACATTCAGGAGTAAATAAACCTTCCAAACTTTTTGCAAAGATTCATAAAGTGAAGATGCCTGGGGGCCAGTCATTCCTACTTATGTTTTTTTTAACCACAAAAGTTACATGAAAATACACACTGTTACAAAACAATTTTAACAATTTTAATAGTAGACAGCGGCATCAGTATTTTGCAGTATTTTCCCCGTCATGTCGTAGTGTCTTTCTGAGACTTGGTTTATGTTTTTACGTGCCCTGTGCTTTTTTGGTCTTGTGTGGTTTGAAGCAGAATATTATTTTTATTGCTAGCAAAGGTAAAGTTAGCCAAGATTAGTCAGTACAAACCGGGGCTGCCTCTCAACGATTCCATTGAATCCATTTCCAGACCTGTAATATAAAAAATTTAATAAATATAAAATGTACACAACAGTAAACTTTTGTTTTCTATTTGTGATTTTTAATCTTTATTATGAATCAAATACACAACCAGTGGTAAATCAATCATACTGGACAGATTTCAAGTGCTGCATTATGTGTTGTTTCTAATCTGTCAGAAACTGGACAGTTTTTTGTAAAAAGGTTTTGTTAAAAGTTATTTAACAAATATAACCAAAGTAACACAAAATGCTGTTTTTTAAGTGCTGATTTAATTCATTTAAGAAAAAATGATCCAAACCTACATGGCCGTAAGTAAAAAAGTAACTGCCCTTTAAACCCTTAGTAGCAACAACAGGTTGTGATAACTGGGAATGAGATCACTGTGGAGGAATTTTGGCCCAGTCTTCTTTACAGAATTGTTTTAATCCAGCCATATTGGAGGGTTTCTGAGCATGAAGTGCCTTTTTAAGGTCATGCCACAGCATCTCAATTGGATTCAATTCCGCACTTGGACTAGGCCACTCCAAAACCTTGAGGTCACAAACTGATGGCCAAACATCCTCCTTCAGGATTTTTTGTAGAGAGCAGAATTCATGGTCCCATCAATCACAGCAAGTTGTCCAGGTCCTGAAGCAGCAAAACAGCCCCAGACCATCATACTACCACCACCATGTTTTCCTGATGGCATGATGTTCTTCTTCTGAAAAGCTGCGTTACCTTTACGGCAGATGTAACTGGACTCAAACCAGCTTCCCAAAAATTCAACATTTGTTTCATCAGTCCAGACAATATTGTCCCAAAAGAAATGAAGATGTTTTGTGGCAACAGTGAGATGAGCCTTTGTTTTCATTTTTAGTCATGGTTTATGTTTTTCTGTGCCCTGTGCTTTTTTTGGTCTTGTGTGGTTTGAAGCTAAATATCATTGTAATTGCTTGTGAAGGTAAAATTAGTCAAGATTATTCAGTACAAACCAGGGCTGGCTCTCTCCGAATCCATTGACTCCAGTGAATCACCAGAATCCAGACCTGTAATATCAAAAACTTTGAGTGAATATAAAATGTACACAAAAGTGATTTCAAATCTGTGTTATGAATCAAATACACATTCAGTAGAAAATAAATCATACTGAACAGATTTCAAGTGCTGTCAGTTCCCTAGTCGGCTGCCGCTTGAGTCCGTTGTTATTTAAAACTGAGTTAAAGGACATTTATGTTGACACACCTGATTTAAATGATTATCACAGCCGTTTAGTGTTTAAATGAGTGGCCTTTCTTTGGTATGTATTTAAGTTGCTCTATTTCAGTTTGTAGTGTCTGCTGACCTTCATGTATAGCGTTGTTGTCGTTCTTAATTTGATTTGATTTGAAAAGAAAGAATATCGGCCCTTGTGCCGTGTTTTGTTCATATGTCTATGATGAATAAAGAGAACCAAAGAATGGAAGTCTGCATTGGTGCCTCCTGTTTGGATGTAACACAGCCAAGTGTCACAGATGAGCAGATCCTAAGAAGTGGCACAGCGGACTTAGCCATGTGTCTGTGGAAACCCGTGGTCAACTGGGTAAGTGGGGCATGCTCACCCCGGCAGAGGAAGGAACCAACCAGAGTGAGTTGGTATACCCCACAGGAGCTGCTGGGGTATATTAGCTCAGAGGACAAAGGAATAATTTACGAGAACCTCTTCATCTCCAAATGGGATAAGAAGCCATGGAGGCTAGCAGAGCCTCTGAGCCCCATATTGACACCGCTAAGCTCTGTAGCTGAGCCACTACGGCTCCTAGCAGGGTCCCTAAGCTCCTTGGAGAGACAGTCTCAGCCACCAATGCCTGCCCCAAGGCAGCCAAGGCCTTCCAAGCCAGCCCCACTACAGTCTCAACCTCCTGTCCCAGCTCCCAGAAGGCTCCGGCCTCCCACGCCAGCCTCACAGCAGCCTCTGCCGCCACTGCCAGCCCCACAACGGCTTAAGCCTTCCACGCTGGCACCTCAGCACCTGCAGCCTCCTGACTCCATGATTCCAGTCCACAGCTTTTCAGTGGCTCCAGTCAACTGCATGTCAGGGACTCCAGCCAGCTGCTCTATGGGGGCACCTGTCCCTGATGCCACTGTCTCCCAAAGCCCCGGCTCCCATCGTGGCACCTGCTCATGAGGCTACGGCTCATGCAGAGGCTCCCGGTGCCTCGTTGTGTCCGCCTCTGTCTCTCCGGTTCTGTCAGGTCCATGATGATTATTACAGCCGTTTTGTGTTTAGTTAAATGAGAGTCCAATGTTTGATATGTATTCAAGTTGCTCTGTTTCAGTTTGTAGTGCCTGTTCACCATTTATAGCTACAGATGTTACCGTTCAAAACACGGATACAGAGCCAGATAGCATTAGAGTGGTGCTACCGTGTGGTGAAAAGAGGAATAACACTTTCACCTGATTTAGAAGATTATCACAGCCGTTTTGTGTTTAAATGAGTGGCCTTTCTTTGGTATGTATTTAAGTTGCTCTATTTCAGTTTGTAGTGTCTGCTCACCTTCACGTTTAGCGTTGTTGTCGTCCTTAATTTGGTTTGACTTGAAAAGAAAGAGTATCGGCCCTTGTGCCGTGTTTTGTTCATATGTCTATGATGAATAAAGAGAACCAAAGAATGGAAGTCTGCTTCGGCGCCTCCTGTTTGGATGTAACACAGTAAAGTGTCACAGATGAGCAGATCCTAAGAAGTGGCACAGCCGACTTAGCCACGGGTCTGTGGAAACCCGCAGTCAACTGGGTAAGTGGGGCATGCTCACCCCGGCAGAGGGAGAAACCAACCAGAGCGAGTCGGTATACCCCACAGGAGCTACTGGGGTATATTAGTTCAGAGGGTGAAGGAATAATTTACAGCTGGAATGGCCGACCGGGGGATGAACCAACGGTTTTGTCTCCAGAGGTTGTCGAGAACCTCTTCGTCTCCGAATGGGCTAAGAAGCCATGGAGGCTAGCAGAGCCTCTGAGCCCCATATTGACACCGCTAAGCTCTCTAGCTGAGCCACTACGGCTCTTAGCAGGGTCCCTAAGCTACTTGGAGAGACAGTCTCAGCCACCAATGCCTGCCCCAAGGCAGCCAAAGCCTTCCAAGCCAGGCCCACTACAGTCTCAACCTCCTGTCCCAGCTCCCAGAAGGCTCCGGCCTCCCACACCAGCCTCACAGCAGCCCCAGCAGCCAGAGCCAGCCCCACAACGGCTTAAGCCTTCCACGCTGGCACCTCAGCACCTGCAGCCTCCTGTCCACGTGATACCAGTCCGCGGCTTTTCAGTGGCTCCAGCCAGCTGCATATCAGGGACTCCAGCCAGCTGCTCTATGGGGGCACCTGTCCCTGAGGCCACTGTCCGCAGCGCCTCCCAAAGCCCAGGTTCCCACCATGGCACCTGTTCCTGAGGCCACGGCTCCCCCCATGGCTCCTGTTTCTGGGGTCCCCGTTCCTGAAGCCCCAGCTCCTGCAGAGGCTCCCGGAGCCTCATTGTGTCTGTCTCTGTCTCCCCGGTTCTGTTTTGAAAAGAAAGAGTATTGCCCTCGTGCCATGTTTTGTTTATATGTCTGTGTTGTGTCCAAACAGAAGGCACAGATGCAGACTTCCATTCTTCAGTTCTCTTTATTCATCATAGACATATTAAGTGTGACAAGGGCTGCTTCATGTGTTTCTAATCTGTTAGAAACATCAGGGTTTTTTTTCTCAACACACATGCTAGACTGTAGAGTTATTTGATTTTAGTATCTGGAATATTTGAGAGACTGTAGTATCTTCATTGCTGTGCCTGAGACATGCTTGCATCCACACACTTTCTCTACAAAGAACTTGCTGCACTCCATCAAAAATCACATTCTACATTTCACTGAGGCTCAGTTAAGAGTGGCTAGTGGCACCAGATGCAGTATTATGTCCAAGTAATGTCCTCATGTCTTTGTAATACTTGGTTTATGTTTTTCTGTGCCCTGTGCTTTTTTAGTCTTGTGTGGTTTGAAGCAGAATATTATTGTTATTGCTAGTAAAGATAAAGTTAGCCAATATTAATCAGTACAAACCATTGCCTCTCTCCGATCCAAATGACTCAGTGTCCACGAAATCCAGACCTGTAATATAAAAAAATTGAGTGAATATAAAATGTACACAACAGTAATTTTCTGGAACAGCAAATTTATTATAAATACACATTCAGGGGTAAATAATCTTTCCAAACTTTTTGTAAAGAGGGCCAAATTTCATAGAGTGAAGATGCCTGGGGGCCAGTCGTTCCTTCTGACTTTAAGAACTTGCTGCACTCCATCAAAAATCACATTCTACATTTCACTGAGGCTCAGTTAAGAGTAGCTAGTGGCAGCAGATGTGTCACACGCACCATATCACGTGATGTCAATCGGCACTGGAAGTGACTCACGAACAGTATATAAACAGGAAGTAAGTGTACGTTCCTCACACAGACATTGAAGTCATCGAGCTTCATGCCCGCTTGTCTCCTTCCTGATTCAACTTATCTCGAATCCTCTTGGTACCGTGAGTACTCTGACTCTTCGGTGTCTGTTTATATACTGTCTGTGTGTGTTTAGGATGCAAATCCATATTGGTGTGGTCTCTAACTCCTCACGGAGCGTTCTTATATCAAACTCGTGGCTAACCAACTCTCTTGTGTCTATCACGTCCGAGTCCTTCCACCACGCAACAAAGTGGGCACAGGTCACTCATTATTCTGCCTATCACCATGACAGACTGTCTATGTCTTGGAGCCTCGAGGACAAGAAAGCGTTGTGCGAGCTGGTTACTCAGCAGAGGACTGAGATAGGGAACCTAAGGCAGGAACTGACACACCTACGAGCGGAGACCGCTGGTCTCCGTGCCGAGGTAGTCAGCCTGCGACAGGCCCTGGATCAGTTGTCTGCGAGTTCCTCCTCCGCTCAAGCAACCGCTTCTCCACCCCCGGCGGTTCAGCCTCCACTTCCCAAAATCGCTCTTCCGGACAAATGGAACGGCAAGGACGGCACGTGTGAGGTATTTCTTACAGACCTCAATCTGCTCTTTGAGTTCCAGGCAGCCCGCTACCCCTTCCCTCCTTGTCGGGCAGGCAGCTGAGTGGGCTTCGGCGGTCCTTCGGTCCAATAGTGATACGGCTCACTCCTATCTGGATTTTACCAAGCAGTTGAAGGCCGCCTTTCAACACCCTGAGAGCGAGGTGGTGGTGGACTCTCATTTATACCACCTTCGCCGGGGAGATCGCCTGGTGAGCCAGTACATCGCTGACTTCCGGACCCTCGCTGTGCAGACCACCTGGAGTGACACTGTCCTCCACACGGCATACTAAGAAGGTCTCAACACCTGGCTCAAACACAAGTTGGCGGCTCTTGAGCTTCCTGTCACCCTGGAGGGGATGATTCAGATGTGTCTGCGAGAGGACCTGCGGCTGGCCAGCACCCCGAAGCCCGGTCCACAATACCGCCCATCTGAGCCGACCTTCGTAGGAACCCATGCAGTTAGGTCGCACCTCCCTGATGACAACGGAGAAGGAACAGCGCTTCAGAGAACACCTATGTGTGTACTGCGCTTCCCCCGACCACCATCGCGCCATTTGTCCTCTCCGGCCGGGAAACGGGCAGGCTAAGTGAAGAATGGGAGACATTCACTTGGTCCTCAGGTTCTGACCTCCATCCTGTTAACTGTTTCCCGGCTCGTCGTTCAGATGAGTCTCCAACTGGGACGCCGACAGATCAGAACCTCCGCCTTTGTGGATTCAGGGACGGCGGGTAACTTCATTGATCATGCTTATGCTTCCCAGTTCTGTCTCACGGATGAGGTGTTATCCCAGTCGGTTACGATAACAGTCGTTGACGGTTGACCCCTACCAGCCCCATCACTCATCGCATAAAGAAGAAAGACAATCAAGAACCGCCATCCACTCCCGCTCATCAACACCGCCCTGGGCTCTCTCTCTGGTGCGAAGATCTTCACCAAGTTAGATCTGCGCAGCGCATACAACCTCGTAAGCATCAGAGAAGAAGACGAGTGGAAGACGGCCTTCATAAACCCCACCTGCCATTATGAGACAATGGTAATGCCGTTTGGATTGTGTAACAGCCCATCCGCCTTCCAACAGCTGATTTCAGATGTTCTCCGCGACATGCTGGGTTGGTGGGTTTTCGCCTACCTTGAAGACATACTAATTTATTCCACCAGTTTAGAGGAGCACACCCAGCATGTCAGGACAGTGTTAAAGAGGTTGCTGGCCCATCAACTGTTCTGTAAGCTGGAAAAATTTGCGTTTCACCAGCACTCCACTACCTTACTTGGTTTTGTCATCTCCTCCCAGAGGGTAGCCATGGATCCCCAGAAGCTGGAGGCCGTGCGATCGTGGCCCCTACCCACATTGCTCAAACAGCTGCAACGTTTTCTGGGGTTCGCCAACTTCTACCGGCGATTTATCCGGGGCTTCGGTTCAGTTGCGGCACCTCTTACTGCCCTCACCAAGCCTCAACTCGGATCATTTCAGCTCAACCCAGACGCCATCTCATCTTTTCGTCAACTCTGCCTTCTCTTCACCACGGCACCAGTTCTCATACATATATCTGATTCAACTCATCTCGAATCCTCTCAGTACCGTGAGTACTCTGATTCTTCGGAGTCTGTTTATATACTGTCTGTGTGTGGGTTTAGGACGCGAGTCCATATTGGTGTGGTCTCTAACTCCTCACAGAGCGTTCTTTTATCAAACGCGTGGCTAACCAACTCTCTCGTGTCTATCACGTCTGAGTCCTTCCACCACGCAACAAAGTGGGCACAGGTCACTCATTATTCTGCCGATCACCGTGACTAGATGCAGTATTATGTCCATGTCATGTCCTCATGTCTTTGTAATACTTGGTTTACATTTTTCTGTGCCCTGTGCTTTTTTAGTCTTGTGTGGTTTGAAGCAGAATATTATTGTTATTGCTAGCAAAGATAAAGTTAGCCAATATTAGTCAGTACAAACCAGGACTGTCTCTCTCCGATCTAAATGACTCAGTTTCCACGAAATCCAGACCTGTAATATAAAAAAATTGGGTGAATATAAAATGTACACAACAGCAATTTTCTGGTTTCTATTTGTAATTTCATCTTTATTATAAATACACATTCAGGGGTAAATAAACTTTCCAAACTTTTTGCAAAGAGGGCCAAATTTCATACAGTGAAGATGCCTGGGGGCCAGGCATTCCTTCTGACTTTTTTAACCACAAATTTTACATGGAAATACACACTGTTATAAAATAACTTTCATTGTCACAATTGCCGTCATTTTTCAAATGGCAAAGTAACCAAATATAAGACACTCAGGCAGACGTGAACAACTCTAATACACACAGTTCTGCCCTTAATTCATATCTGGAGTGTCAGATAACACTAAACAAACTGTATAGAGTGCCTTAAATTTCCATGAGTTTGATACATATATTTGCCTCATGAACATTTTAAACAGGAGTTATTAGAAATGCACAGTGGTCTGATTTCATTAAAGTTTAAAACAAGTGAATTTTGCCCTTGTCTTTTACAAGATCTTTCAGAAAGCAATAGTTTGTGTCACATCTACAGGTACATAAAATCAACAGTTAACCAAATCTTATTCAAAGTTTAATTAAATGCGTGCCATAAGTCCACGTTCATTAGTGTGCTTTAAGCTTTTCACTGTTTATAGTGACAGATGTTATCGTTCAAAACACGGATAAGAGTGGTGCCAATGTGTGGTGAAAAGAGGAATTACAGTTTTAAAGTGTTATTCATTAATTCTGACCGAGCTAGGGAGCCCTGTGCTTTTTTTGGTCTTTTGTGATTCAAAACAGAATATTATGATTATTACTAACAAAGGTAAAGTTAGCCAACATTAATCAGTAAAAACTGTGGCTGTATGTGTCCCATACCTGTAATAAAAATTGAGTGAATATAAAATGTACGCAACACAAAATTTCTATTTTATACAAACATACATACAGGAACTCCCCGCTTATACGCGGTTCATTTTCAGTTGGTTTCAGTCTCTCACGGATGTTTTTTGAGATCCAAACTAATAATTGTTGCGGAAACCCCCGCGCTATCATGGAAACTTCTGGTTGTTTATGTTTGCGTGGGTGGTTAGCAAGGCAATCAGACAGCTGAACGGTATGAGCGTCTTGAACCTCAAATATTTGAGTACAGAATATCCAATAAAAATGAAAAGTAAAAAAGTCCAAGCTCAAATGAAACTAAGGCTTTTCGCTCTACTTAAAATATGAATAGGTGGCACAGAAATTTTCATATATTTAAAGGTGTTACATAATTTATTCTACCTCCAGAAAACTGGATGAATTCAGGCTTTACTCTTTCCATCACTGCAGTCACAGCTTTCTTCAGTTCCTCCATGGAGAAATGTGGATTGGTCACGATGTGAGGTAGGTCTGCAGATCCAGGAAGGGCAGGGAGAGACTGGAAGCTCTGTAGAGAGACAGATGGAGTTTAAACACAGTAAAACAAGTGAAAATCAGAGCAGTTCCAATAAGAGGCACTTTGTGAGGATCACATCTTCTGTAGATGATCAGAGAGTGAGTGAGGAGACCTGGAGGAAATGAATGTTATCCTCTGTGAGAGAAAGCTGCTCCAGCTCAGCATCTCTACTCCTCAGATCAACAATCTCCTGCTCCAGTTTCTTCTGGAGTTCTTCAGCCTGGTCCAGTTCAGCCTTCTCTTGAGTTCTGATCCGCTCTTTCATCTCAGAGCACCTTTTCTCAATGGACTGAATCAGTTCAGTAAAGATCTTCTCACTGTTCTCCACTGCTGCCT